>PVHP010013081.1:0-41667 GCA_004024765.1 Zapus hudsonius | reverse complement strand
GCCCGGGTTCGATTTCCTGGTACCCATATAAAGCCAGATGCACAAAGCAGCTCATGGGTCTGGAGTTCGTTTGCAGAGGCAAGAGGCCCTGGCATACTCATTCTTTCTCTCTTTCAAGGAAATAAATAGTTTTTAAGAAAACAAATGATTGGGCTGGAGAGATGGCTCAGCAGTGAAGTCACTTGCTTACAAAACCTAACGACCAGAGTTTGATACCCCAATACCCACATAAAGCCAGATGCACAAAGTGCTGCATGCGTCTGGAGTTCATTTGCAGTGGCAAGAGGCCCTGGGTGCCCTCTCTCTCCCTCTCTCCCTCCCTCCCCCCTCTCTCTTTCTCTCATAAAAATAAAGTATTTTTAAAAGGTTAGATTAAAAAAATGATTAACTTAATTTTGGTGTCCCAAGTTAGTTTTTATTATTTAAATATTAAATATTATTTTAAAGTTCTTGTATGATCTCTTATCAAGACTATAGCATTTTAAATTCAGAGGCATAGGATCACCCTCACACGCGATGAGCTAAAGTAAAATGCTGAATGATTTAAGGACCTTTATTTTTTTAAAAATATATTTCAATTAATATCTTTATCATGAATAAGGATTGTATGAACAAATCTTGTGAAGGTGTCCCCGTTTCCCTCCTCTCTGCTCCCTATCCACTGGTGTATACTGGATCTGTCCATAGGTTAGGGGGTTATGAACTATACCAGAGGTAGACAGTTTTTTTTCTTCTTCCTTTTAAAAAAGTATTTTTTAATCTATGTATTTGCAAGCTGAGAGAGAGAGGGCGGGAGAGAGGAAACAGGCATGCCAGAGCCTTCAGCCACTGCAAATGAACTCCAGACACATGCATCACTTTGTGCATCTGGCCTTACATGGGTTCTAGAAATTCAAACCCAGGCCATCAGGCTTTGCAAGCGAGCGCCTTTAACTGCTGAGCCATCGCTCTAACCCCCTTAAGGGCTTTATTATATTTAATACTAGTTATTATGCAAATGAGAATGGCAGAAAATGCTTGCTCAGCTCTTTGCTACACCTAGAATCCATGCAAGGCATCAGCAATAATGTTTAATTAATGTAGGAAGAGACTGATGCCTTTGAAATGGGCAGAAGAGATCACTGGGTTCTCTCTCCTTGAGGGAAGGATGCTTCTGATTTTATAAGGTTATAAACCTTTATCTGTGACAAAGCTGTTTTACAGCTGTGCAGTGATAGCAATTAACTTGTGGAAACCAGACAGGGATGTAAGTCATGCTTGTCCACACTGGGAAAGCAATGATCAATTTCTCCTTCACTGGGGATATTGACAAGCGTTGTTAGGTTGTGGGCGGATGTAGTTTCATTCTAGCATTCCTTTTCAGCCAGAAGCATGTAGGACCTGGAAATTATTTTTTTAAAAAATATTTTATTTATTCATTTTCAAGGAGAGAGAGAGAGAGAGAGAGAGAGAGAGAGAGAGAGAGAGAGAGAGAGAGAGAGAGAGAGAGAGAGAGAGAGAGAGAGAACCAGGGCCACTACTGGGAAATTGAACCCAGGGCCTTGAGCACTAGAGGCAAGTGCCTTAACCGCTGAGCCATCTCTCCAGCCCCTGAAAATTCTTTTTTAACCTGGCTTGACAAGGAGAGAAAGAAGCAAACACATCCCTAAAAACAAGAACACGAACAACAACCTCTCTTAGTAGAAGAGCCACTCTTTCCTCCTTCTTACAGCACTTCCTATAATTCTCTGTTTCTTTGAGGTTTACACAAATCCTTTTAAAAATTAAGTTTTATGATGACTTTTGAAAATATTTTTAATTATTTCATAATTTTTGTTTAGCCTTTGCCTAGTTTTATGATCCAAGAGCATTTTTAAAATTTTCCTGAGCTCCTTGAGGACATTACTTTGAACTGTCACCTTCAAAGAAACTATCGTATTGATATGGATAGGAGCAAGGTAGCTTTCTTTTGCAGGCACTCAGCTAGGGACACAGGCCAAAAAGAACATGGATACTGCCCTGCCCCCTTGAGACTGGAACTCCACTGTGATTCAGACTCACCCAAAATGTCTGTCCCAAGCATGGCACCCATGGGTAGGCCCTCTCTGGACCTGGGTCCTCTTCCTGGGCCCACTAACCAATCAATGTTCATCATATGCATTTGAACCTGACAATGACACTCATCCTGTTGGATGCCTAACATAAAATGACCTGATCCAAGCCTCTGCTTGGCTTTCCTTCCTCCCTGTCTTTCCTCATCGCCCTAGCTGGGAGAAGGGGTGGGGAGAACTCCTTTAGGCTTGGGAGCTTTTTCTTTTTCTCTTATTCTTATTCTCCTAAAATAAATCTTTCATGATTTCTCCTGCTCAGTGTCTACAGTTTTTAATTCTTTGCTACTCATAGACAAGAACGTAAGGCATGAGAGCCACTGGCTTGGGGAGTTCAAAGCCCCCCCCCCCAAAGCTCTCTCAGCAGTAGTATTTTTCCGTGGGGTTCTGGGTGCAGTCCAAGTTTTAACTATGTGCCAAAGAGACAGGAGAACTGTCGGGTGTCCTATGAGCTGCTGCAGGAGGCCTCTCCTTTTTCCCTTCATTATCAGGGAAACTTAAGAAGGACCCTATGTGGCAAGTAGTTCTATGAAGTTCTAAGGCAAACAGTGCTCTACTTATCTATCTTCTGTCTTAAGGGCTTGTACGCCATGGGTTAATCCAGCCTGCTGCCTAGAAGGATGCGATGATTTCCTGCCTTTGTGATCTCCCCGGCATTGCCTGAAGCATAGATCTCAGTCTGGTTTGATACTTTACTGGGTAGTAAATCTGTTTCATTCTTTTCTATTTTGTGAAAAGGATTCACTAAATTCACAGGAGATTTTTTAAATCTTTATTTTCCCTAACACTGGTTCCTTCATTGATTAATGAGGTAAATAAAAACCTTGACACATGTTCACTTTGTATATATACAGAGGTCATGATTTTAGACTTTCTTAAGAGAAAAGCTCTATTGGTAAGAAAATAGGTCTGCAATTTTTAAAAGATAGAGACTATATATCTCCCGGTATGCTGGCATGCCTATAATCCCACTTGGAAGGTCACTTAGAAGGTAGAAGCAGGAGAACCAGAAATTCAAAGACATCCTTAGCTACACTGAGAGCCTGAGGCAAGTCTAGGCTCCATGAGGCCTTGTCTAAACAAACAAGCAACAAAACAACAAAAATAGATATATTCTATGAATATCTGTTTCACCCCCATTATTTACTTTGGATCTGTGGTGGGTGGTACAGATTATAACATCTGGGTTTCCTAGATTATTCTATAAGTTATTAAATGATGAAATAAGGCCCCACCATCTGAATTTTTCTTCACAAGTCTCTAAATCCTCCTGCCATAAACAACAGTCAAAAGATGTCTATTCAAATGTAGCAAGAATGAGTCAAAAGGAATCTCCTTTTTTGCGAATGTCAAATGCCTGGTCTCAAGCAATATATCTGCCTCGTCTACTTTTTCTTCATTCTAAACTTCTTACTATTTTAAGCAAAATTCTCATGTAATTTTGATGCCAATTTTTGCATGATGCTGACTTCAGACTCAAATCTTGTCCTAAATTTACAAACCTTATCAGAAAATTTAATTAGCTCCATTGTCACCGAGTTTGCCCTCAGCATACAGCATGTAATGAGGATTTGAGGCCCTAACTCAGTAGGCAGAACATGTACCCAACAAACACTAGTCCTTAATAGAAAACGGGACAAAAGAGGATCTTGTGGGTTTAACCAACCTCCTGATAAAACCAGATTTCCTTCCAGGTATTCTCCCTGAGAAGAAGGCCTAAGTAAGTTCTGCATTTCATAAGTGAAGATATCAATGGCTAAGGAGTCCTGTGATTTTCAATCTTAAGGGCAGTAAGTGGAGGAGCTATGGTTCCACTCTAGTACTAGGCTATGATGGCTGGTCTTGGTTATAAACCTGACAGATGAAAAGATGCCCAGGACAGGTGAAGTGTACCTCTGGACACACTCTGATGTGGGTGGCACCATTGAACAGACTGGAGGGATAGACAAAGTTGGAGGAGAAGGACACCAGTGCCCATGTGCACAGTCCATTCTTGATGAATGAGAACCTATCCCTGCTGTCATCACCCACAGGCACTGGATTCCAGCTTCTTTGGCCTTTTAACAAGGACTCAGTACCAGCCACCCTCCAGGAAGCTTCAAGGCCTTCATTGATGAGCTGGGATGGTGAAGGCTCCTTCCTGAACCCAGAAGCCACTGGGTCTCTGCCTCTCCAAGGTCTGATGGCCATTGTTGGGCTATCCGGACTCTTATGTAAACCAATCCCATAAATCCCCTTTTGTAATATACACATGCATTCTTCCTGTTCCTCCCAATGTCCCTGACTCATGGCCAGGCTGTCTGAGCATCCCTCAGTAAAGAGACAAGAACTCTTGCTATCTGTTGGCACCCTCTGGGAGAAGGTGACCATTGTGTACTGCCTACTGCACTAGTGAGCATTGACCCATCTAACCACAAGTACCCAGGAGAGGGAAAGTGAATATCTCCATGTGGCATCTGCTTCATGAAGTCTCCTCTATATTTTGGGGGGATGGAGGTTGGGTTTGTTAGGAAACAGTGCTTAAGGATATTATGGTTTTTCATGAATATTGGGATTTTAGCTGTATAAACGTACATTTCTTTTGGTGTTTTTTTGCTTGTTTCGTTTTTAGAGGTAGGGTCTCACTCTAGCCCAGGCTGACCTGGAATTTACTATGTAGTCTCCAGGTGGCCTTGAACTCATGGTGATCCTCCTACTTCTGCTACCTATATCCAGCTTACATTTCTTATTTTTGTATGTGATAATTTTTGTGTCATAAATTACTGTAGTATAGGAAGCCCGGAGTAGACCAAGATGGAGATGTCAAACCCATTCTTCTAAATAAAGGCCTCAAGTATCATGTTATCTCACTTATTACTTATTACAAAAGGTAGTTTGTAAGTTGAAGGGGATGTTCTATTACCTGCCGTGATGTTCCTGGGGGATTGACCCGTCTGAGAGAGACTCAGTGTGAGTTTTCCATCCTTAAGAAAGAGGACCAAACTTCCTGAACCATGCCAAAGTTCACCGAAAAGCAAATGCCCAGCTTTGTTCCATGTTCGAAACTGGAAAGTGACAGATATCTTGTCCTTCCCAGGGCTGCCTGGCAGAGCCAGGTAACTCCTGGAACTCAGAAATGTCACAGGAACAGTATGTGGTTGTGGACACGAGAAAGACACGCTTCCCTGTGAATGAAACAAAAGGATGCTAAAAAACCTTAACATGGACTTCTGCCCAGCTAGAGATGGACTCAGCAAAGACTTAGATGGTTTTCATTAACTACCTGATAAAGCTTACGTTTATCTCCCAATGTAAACGTCATTGTCATCAAAGCCAACCAACCCCTGTGGCTTTTTTTGTTGAATTTCTCCACTTAGCAAAGATCAAATTCAACACTTGACTCTAAGTCATTTTCTTCTTAGTCCCTCTGCTCCACCTGAGGCTGCCATGAACAGGACTTTCCAATGGTCTCACCTTGGCTTTCTGAGCTACATCAGGTCTTTCCAGAACTGCCCTTTTCAAAGCCGCTCTATCCTAGCTTTGCCCCATTCTCTCATCAACTAATGAACTGGTTATCTCTTTACACATACTTGTTTGATATTTGCACTGAGACATGGTTTTTTTTTTAGCTTTTGGAATATTATACTTTAATGGTACACTGGATGTTTTCCATATCTAACAGTTTTCTTGCAGAAGTTTAGCATGAAAATTGTATTAACGTTTATATAATCTATGTTTCTTTTTATAGCTTCTTAGTTTCTAGTCTTTGTTAGGAAAGTTTAACATCCTTTACAATGTCCTATGCATGAATTCACAGTCTTCTAAGAATTATTATTTTTACCATATGTGTCTGATCTTCCTGAAATTTACATATTTTTAGATATATAAAATATGTAAAGTAGAACCAGATTACTTTCTGCATTGTGGACACTTGTTGGTTCCATCAGAATTCATAAGAATACTCATCCATTTTCCGCTGAATCGAACCATATACCTTATCCCCAATGACTCTGCATGGGCACTAGGGTGTCTCTGGGATCTCTACCTTGTGTTATCAACTTGTCTATTCCTATCCAACTACAGGTTGATTCTAGTATAGTGGATCATAGCATGTTTAATATCCAGCAAGCCCATGTTACTGTTTTCTTATGTATTTGATTTGGTTTTTATTTTAGGTGGTGGGAGAGAAAATACTTGGGTATTTATTCATACATGTGAATTTCAGTTGAAGGGGGAAACTCCAGAAATTCTGGCTCTAACTGGAATTTCTGTGAATTGTTTTGATTAATACATGATATATATGAATTTAGAGAAAAGCATTACTAAAGTGACATAATTAAGCTAGGGTGGTGGTTCAAGCCTTGTTGAATAGTCAACCACAGAGCTGCTATTAAAACCCCTCAACCAAACCATTAAATCTTAATTTCTGTGAGTAGATTTAAGTCACCGATTTAAGTCTCAGATCCCTTCAAGATAAAGACAAGCTTAAGAAACATTGGTCAAGGAATTAATGTTATTTTTAAGACTAAATTACATATATATTTCAAAAAATCTGTCCTAATGTACTTCAGAAACTAACAAAATTGAGTTTTCATTTAAAAATAATCTTTAGTATACATCATAAGTATACATCAGAACATTCATTTTCAGCTTTTAAAAATTCTGCTGAATATGAAATATTTTTATAAGAAAACATTTGTTGTAATAAACACAAAAGGTTAACAGTAATAGACACTTCTGCATGGTATAAATTTGGCCATTTTGACTATTAGATTTTTTTACTTTCAAATCCCCTCCAGGTTTATTGATTCTACAGAGTCAGCTTGACATGAGTGCAGCCATCTTTAGATGTAATGTCTGTGATCTGTTCAGAACACCTTTACTTAATCTCCCACCATGCTGTAAAACCATTAGAAGGGTAGAGGGGGCTTTGTAGGCTGACCCTGGTGCCCCAAGTATGCCTGATTCTTTGACATTAGCTTATGGTAAATAAGGTATATTCTGGCTGGACCAAGGTCACTTTGTCTTAACCAGCATATTCTTTCCTCCTCCTGATTTAGTCAGGGATCTACTTGGTCTCACTGCTACTCAGGACCATTATCCTGGGAGTAAGCCCCCACTAAGCTCTATCGATCATTGATCTGCCCACTTCTTTTTCTTTGATTCACAGCTCCATGGGGCTGGTTGTCATATGCTGGAACCAACTTGTTAGGAACATGCAATGTGGATGCCTCTGTTATAATATGTGACCTCGTTGATCAGTGTGTGTGTGTGTGTGTGTGTGTGTGTGTGTGTGTGTGTGTGTATGTGGGGGGGTGCCTGCTACAACATGTGACCTCATTGATCATGGGAGGGGGAGGTGCCCTCTATAACAGAGAACAAAAGTTTCTTGCCACAGATGAAGGATTATTAGTTGAATGAACCAAATCTGATACAATCTTGCCAAACTGTGAAATGTTTTCCTTAGAAATATTGGAACAACCATTTTTCTATTTTCATAAATAATATACAAAATGGATATAGCTGACTGGAATAATTTATGTACTGCTCAATTTGGAAAGGATTCTTTTCTTACCTGTTTTGCTATAAAACTCAAACATTCCAACATCTCTCTACAATGTACGCAATAATTTTTGTTGGGATATTTAGGACACCAGAGAGCTTGGGATAATTGTGGTTCTCCTGACTGACTATAGTCAAGTAACAACGCCATCAATAAATCCATCCATAATCCAGAATAATATAAAATTTGTATGAAAAATAGTGTTTCTATTCTTTATACGATTATTTACCTCAAAACAGAACTTGGGATAATAGCCCAGAGACATTACTGTGTCAGGAGGATTCTTTTTCACATCACAGAATAGCACACAAAAAGTAACTCTAGTTTCAGGAAGTGTTGCATTAGGCTTGTTGACATGGCTTCCCCTTGGCCAAACAAGTATTTGTGTGTGGATGGTTTCTGATATAGTTCTTCCCAGAAAGCTGACTTCAGTGACCAGCTATCTTCTTTCTCCTTTCTATTCCAGAAACATTTAATAGTTCAGTCTCTCCTTGGACAGGAACTTTAGATAGAAGCCTGACCCATGTACCCCCCCCTCTCTCTCTCTGTTTATATTTAATCTTGTTACAGGCACCTGCTCTCTCTGGAGTCTTAGCCCTTTTCCCGGTGGTATTTCCCTTCTCCTGATGGTATTGGTCACTTGTGTCATCTCAGGACGATGCTCTTTGTAGTAGTTTTTAGATGTTATCTTTTGATTTATTTCTTTATTTTCCTGCTAGCCTTCTTAGAAGATTCATGATGCTCAGGGTTATTCCTCCCTAATATAACACAGTAACCCAAGTGATGTATGCATTTTGTTGCTTGTTTCCACAGAGCCAAAGATATTATGAGGTTTTGATCCTACCACCCAACTTTTGGTGGTACATTAAAGGAAAATGAACATTTTCAAAAACAGTACAGTGTGCCTTTAAAATTTGCTGACACAAAGCATGAACTTTGTGCCTGTAATCCAAAACTTAAATATTTTAAATTTTAAACATGGAAGAAGTTTATAAACTATTTATTGGGAAACATTTCTTGTTGATTACAGAATAGTTCATTAGAGATTTTCATTGCAAAATAATTGGTCTCCTGAGAATAATAATACCAAAAACACACAAGACATGAATTCTGATTTCAATGCAAAAATAAGATGGTATTTAATTCATACTAAAATTAAATAGTTACATCCCATGAGGTATGCTTACTTTTAGTTTTTTTATGCATAATAAAATTGTTATGTTACATGCAGCTGTTTAAAAATATGATCTGATTTTTAAAAATATTATGACAGATGGAAATCTAAAAGAAACATTTCCTAAGTGCAAAAAATGATAATATTCCTTTACTCTTTGCTTCTCTTACCATTATGAGGATCTGTGGTTTATGTTTCTTGGCTAATTCAATAATATCCACTCCATTATAGTAAAGATTTTCTAAACAACCATGAAGATTTTTATGTAAGAATGCCCGTGATCCTCCAGGTGTCAGAATTCCTCCAAAGCTGATCTTAGGAAGAAGAACATAAATGACATTGTTTAGTGATCTTCTGATTATCTACGAGAAACATGTGTTGTGAATATGTATAGTGCTCATCATCATAAATTCACTTATATCCCCGTTTCCGTGTATCTTCATTCGGAAGAAGTATCCTGCTATTGTGGCTTCTTTTTTGATGGCCTGATTTCTGGCACCAGACTTTGCAAGTCAACTTGAAAGGAAGAGATCAGCAAATGTTTTCTGTTAAAAGGCCACAGGAGAGAATAAATGCTTTGGGGTTTGAGGGACTTATGGTCTCTTGCATCACTTAATGATGGAACTCACTGTGCCATCAAAGCAGCAGCAGACAATGTGCACTCTTGGAATATAGCTTCCATTAAAACTTTTTTAAAAACCAGAAGCCATTTACATCTAAGCAATAATTTTAAAAGGCCAAATTTGGCCCAAGGCTAATCAAATGACAACCTCTTCACTGGGAACTGTCTTGTCATTAGACTGTTAAATTAAGGTAATAAAATTGTCAGTAATCTGATGTAGGCCCAGGGTCTTCCTTAGACATTATGTGCTAAAACCATTTGTTCAAAATAAATATCACAGCTTTCCTGGTTTGCTTGATCCTTCAAACACTGAGTGCCTGGTTAATGAACTGAAAGAATGCATGTTATTTAATAGGGGGATTAGATACATATTGGAAAGACAGCAAAAATTAAAACTTATACCCTTTAAAATTTTACCTGTGTTTCCAGGCATGGTGGCTCATGCCTTTAATTCCAGCCCTGGAGAGGCAGAGGTAGGAGAATTGCCATGAGTTTGAGGCTACCCTGAGAATACACAGTGAATTCCAGGTCAGCCTAGGCTAGAGCAAGACCCTACCTTGAAAAAAAATTTCTATGTGTTGATTTGACTCTTATTATTCAATAAATTTATTGTTAAATTCAAAGTGATCCTTGGTAATGCTATATTAATTATGATTCTACTAATTTAAGAAAAAATCCCACAGAAATCTGTTTATAACTAAAAAATAAATGTAATATAGCAGATGAAATTTAAAAATATTGTGTGTGAGAGAGATGTGTTCTTGTGTGTGTGTGTGTGTGTGTGTGTGTGTGTGTGTGTGTGTGTGTGTATGTGTGAGCACATGGATGCCATGGAGGTCAGAGGACAACCCTGAGAGGCGATCCTTGCCTTCCACCTTATTTTGAGGCCAGGTTCTCTCTTACTTTATAGCTGTGTTTTCCAGGACACATAGTCTGTGAGCTTCAGGATTCTCTTATTTCTGCCTCCCTGATCTCTGCAGGTGTGCTGATTACAGGCTCTTGCACTAGGTCTCTGGTTTTCTGCGGGATCTTGGGTGGTCAGGTCAGGTTTGTTCAGCAAGCACTTTACCAACCGAGCCATCTCAACAGTCCAAGAAATAATACTTAAATCATATTGTTTTCTTCCTCATAATCTCTTTATTTGTAGAAAAGTTCCTTAACCTAATGCTATGACTTGTTACTTCCTTTCATGGGAAAGATGGCCTATCACATTAAATTATCAGTCATCTACAACTTAGTAATAACTGGACATCACTATGTAATTAGTCACCACACATCTGAATTACTAGGAAATGGTATTTCCATATAGGATTTTTTTCAGATTATAATTCCAGTTAAATTATATACTGCATAATAACCTCAAAATTAAGATCCAAGTAGCTGGAGTCTCCCTTCACGTGGTAATGGTGAGTGCGCTTGTCCAGAGTGATGTTGATATGTGTACTGAGGAGTTCAATAAGGACCGAATGCCAGTGCTGGTCATCCAGCAGGCTTCCCAAGGTGAAGTTCACGAGAGCATGAGAAGAGGGCAGGTTACCATTGCCTTAAAAAAGAAGAGAACACACTGTTAGTCCTTTTAAAAGTCCTGTTTTCTCCTGGCTAGATGGCATTCCAACGTGCACCCATCCTCCATCCCATACAGGCCTCATCTGACTTTCTCTTCATCTTGAACAAAATATCTCTTTATCTCTTGCTACTTCTTTCTTACTCATGTCTCTGCATTGTTGAAATTCCCGTTTAGTGATTTATTTTTGATTATTCTTTATGACACTCACATTTATCTTGTAAGCATTGTCTTTGCCAAAACATCATTTACACCACTATCTCATCATTTTATAGTGCCCTCCCTGTTCTTACCAGCATGGTTAGATATAATACTAATGCATCATATAGGACAGCATGCACGTATGACAGCCTTTCAGTTATCAAAACCGATGCTGTATGCAGATGGGTCAGCGCACTGGAAGCATGTGCTCCTCATCTTTCACGGACATTTCCCAGGACAATTCTAGTTCGCATTCACGATTCCCAAGTCTTTTCACTCTCAAAAGTATTCTGGTTTGGATGATAAATGATTCAGTTTCTTTACTGAGCTGAAAGGTTAAGTGGCATGGGATGCATTTTCATCAATAGAAACTTAAAAAAAATCACAAATACTTTTTACCTGAGTTAAGATAAAAGACAAGCTTTCCCTTGACTAATTCCAGAGTAAGGTGTTTTCCATGTGGTCCTTCTCGGTGGAAGAGAATTCCACTGTTCTGTGTCACTTTAAATTTCAAAGAAATAACATCTCTTACTGGTCTAATGTATTCATCATCAAGTCTGTAGAGCAGAGCACTTTGTCCATCAAAATAAACCACCTCAGATCCTAGGAAAAAAGATATTAAAAAGCAGTACTGAATGCAAACATGGTGCATATTAAAATGTGTGGCTTAATAGACCATAATACACACATATACACACACTACATTACATTTCTAGTCTGTTCATTAAAAAGAAAAGCTTACAATAAAATATCTTGTCAGTATAATGAATTGATGTACACAGGCTTTCCCCAACATCATCATCTAGAAATACTTTTATTAATCTGCTCCTCTGGTGGTATCCAGGTATGGTGGTACACCCTGCGATCCAAGTCCTGGAGGTGGAGGAGGATTGTGAACTCAAAGTCAGCCCCTGCTAGACTTTAGACCTCTTTTAAAAAAATCAAACAGGGCTGGAGAGGTAGCTCATTTGTTAAATGTGCTTGCTTGAGAAGGCTGATGACCCTAGGTTTGTTCCCCATTACCTACGGAAAGCCAGAGGCATTAAGTGGCACATGCATCTAGAGTTTGTTTGTAGTGGCAAGAGGCCCTAGTGTGACCAACCCCATCTCTGTTTGTAAATAAATAAAAATATTTTTTAAAAACCAACAAAAAATCAGGAAAATGTTGTATTCATTATGTTAGTTTTAATCTAAATATCATTCTTACGCTAGATATGTTTCATGCTCAATATCCTTGACTTCTTTTGACTCTTAAACATGTATTTTCAAGATTTTGTATGTTTGTAAAAGACACACACGGGAATATATATATATATATATATATATATATATATATATATATATATATATATATATATATATGCCCTGCTAATTTGGTGTCTCTGGAAAAGTCTAACTAATAAAGACAAGCTACTTTTTCTATTTCTTATTTATTTATTTAGTTAGTTAGTTGCTTAGAAGCTTTGCCAAGTGTGACTTCAGTGGCACTATTTTGGGGCTTCCTGCTACAGGCTGTCAGATCTACAATATTGACATTTTCTCCCTGACAGTGTCTTACAGTTTCTCTATAAAGGTCATAGGCATCCCAGCTCCTCAGAAAACAAGTGTGTTTTTATAAATAATATAAAAGAATATCTGTCAGAATCAGATGGACACTGAACAATGGACACACAAAGAAGTTAATTTTGCCCAGAAAAATCTCTTATTTCTTTTTCAAAACTGAAAAGAAGAGAAAGAGGTCATCGTCTTTGGAAAAACATATTTGTTCAATAAATGAGGAAGCACTAAGAAAAACAATGCAAACTAAAGCTAATTGGAACTGGATTCAAACCAACAAAATAAATTATTTACCATATTTAATTTCACAAAAATATTATTGCTACTCTTTTGTGATTATCTATTTCATTCACAATAGGCAAAATAAATATACAGTTTTTATTTGAAAATGTAGGAGTGTCAGTTTCTTCCTTTGGGTGAGTATATTTATGAGGACTGAGTGTATTAAGTGCAAAAATACACCACTGTATTTTGTAAAGTACATGCAATACATCACTGTCCTCTGTGAAATACACATAAGCTAACCAATTACTCCTCCTTATGTAACTAAGTTGGTGTGCCTCGTGAAAAAAAGCAGCCTTGTGAATCCAAATAAAATCTGTGACTATGATGTGGCAATAAACTGAGGGAAATTACTAAAAGACCTAGGAAAGATTATCAAATTTTGACAAGCTATTATCTTTGTTTTATTTTACATACTTAATGTGCAATGTTTGAGCTTTATTTTTTTTTAATTGGCTAACAAAAATTTAAACTGATGTGATCATTTTTGTTGTCAACTTGACCTTTTTATTTTTATTTATTTATTTATTTTCAACTTGACCTTTTTAATAATCTTGGGTGGGTCTCTGAGGATGTTTACAGGAAGACAGCCTCTCAGTAGGGAGCAAGATATAAGGAAGATTAAAGAAGCTAGAAGTAAACATCCTTTTCTGTGTGGGCAGTGCAGGAAGGAAATTCCAGAGACTCAGGAAGCCATTAAGTCTGGGAAAGGGTTGTAAGACCCCACCCTAAGGTTATATTAAAGGGGAAGAAATTTCAGTCCCTTCACCTGTCTGTTTTGCTTGTGTGTATGGTGCTGGTGATGGGTTTCTCTCTCTGCTTAGACCTGTGAAAGCAGGCCAACCTCTCTCCCATTATGGAACTTCCCCTGGATCTGCAGCTTCAATAAATCCTTTCCTCCCATAAACTGTGCCTGGTTTGGAGATTCATCTCAGCAGCTTGTGGCTAACTGCAACAGCTGAATTATTTCAACCTGTTGTTTTGGTTTTGCCCTACTGTCACTATGACTGTTAGTACTCTGAAATGGCTGTGTGTTGTGGCCTCCCAAGCTCTCATCTTCCCGGGGCGCTTGCTTATGAGCCAGGGAGAACTCCAGGGTGGAATGGTGTATGCTCCCTCTCATTGCTCTTTCATGGATTCTTGCTTATGAGCCTTAGTCTCTTTACTGATTCCAGAGCTTGTGGTTCTCTGATGATTGTTAGGGTCTCTGCTCCCCAGAGAGACTGCGGTTACTGGTGCACATGGCCATGCCCAGCTCTTTACCTGGGATCTGAAGACTAACTCTGGCACTTTCAGGCCCCCTTAGGCCTCTATGCTTGTGCAGTAAGCACACAAAACTCTGAAGCCATCTCTTTATCTTGAATCTCTTGTTCTTCAGGCAATGATTGAACTTTCCCCAGTTATGGTTATGCTTTTATCTCAGAATTGAATCTCCTGCTTTCAGTATGTGTGTGTGTGTGTGTGTGTGTGTTTAGTTTTTTTGAGGCAGGTTCTTACACTAGCCCAGGCTAACCTTCAACTCACACTGTAACACAGATTGGCCTCAAATTCACAGTCACCCTCCAACCTCAGCCCAGAATTAAAGGCATGAGCCACCCCACCAGGCTAATTATGTATATTTTAATGAAAACAAATAAATGAATAAAAATTCAAGCTTAAAAAGCATTAAACATCTGTAGTAATGCAAAACCAAATTTTGGGTTTTTTTTGGCAGAAAAATGAATAGAGGGCTGGAGAGATTGCTTAGTGGTTAGGGCGCTTGCCTGCAAAGCCTAAAGACCAGAGTTTGATTCCCCAGTCACCATGTAAAGCCAGATGCACAAAGTGGCACATTTGACTGGAGTTTGCTTGCAGTGGCTGGAGGCACTGGCATGCCCATTCTCTCTCTTCTCTCTCTCTCTCTCTCTCTCTCTGCTTGCAAGTAAATAAAAATTTTAAAAAAGAAACAAAAATGGATAGACTTGGGAAAAGTCATACTAAGCAAGGTCACACAGATGCAGAAATCCAAAAACTACATGTTCTCTCATGGAACGACTTAATTTCTTTATGAGTTGTAGCAAAAGTATCATCAGCACCAGCAAGGAACTAAAACGAGGCTAGGAGAAAGGGAGAATCGGTAGGGATGAGAGGAGGAGATACGTGACACACACATGGAAGGGCAGAATACTGGGAGTGAAAGGGTCTCAGGAAAAACTGGGGTAAAAGAGTGGGAGTATGAATCAGTACCATAGAAACATTCCTCCTGATTGGCTAATTAAAAGATACAACTCAATTAGAGGTGAGAGGTAGGGCAGGGAAGGATTTGTCTGGGCAGAAGTACTCTGTAGGAGATGGAGAAAGCTTAACCCTAAAATCATAAACTCTTGCTAAATCCCGGTGCCAGAACTGAGTTACTTCCCACAGAGATCTGTTGGTCACAGAGGTTCATGAGGTCCCCAAAATATTTCTTCCCCTTTATGGAACTTCCCTGAATCTGTAGCTTCAATATATCCTTACCTCCCATAAACTGTACCAAAGCACAAGGTTATCGATCAGATCTAATTAAGATCCTGTTGCTGAAGACATACTGCTGGCTAGCCCTCATAGTGCTGCAAAGTATTATGGAAGCTGAAGGATAAAGGTCACCAACAGCATGAACAATCCGTGGATCCCGCAAACTATAAAATCAACTCGCCAGGTAACATGTACACACCTGTGCAATAGTGACACACAGGCTATTGGGGTAGTGGGAGGGAATCCATACCTGTTACTGAGAAACACGTCTAAAGCCTATGGAGAAAACATCCATAGACCCTAAAGGGAAGCCCCCACTGTTCTTTGAGCAAGATGAGAGGGTATGTCTGT
Source organism: Zapus hudsonius (assembly GCA_004024765.1). Taxonomy (NCBI): domain Eukaryota; kingdom Metazoa; phylum Chordata; class Mammalia; order Rodentia; family Dipodidae; genus Zapus; species Zapus hudsonius. The sequence goes on along the minus strand of PVHP010013081.1, from coordinate 25,794 downwards.
CAAAAGGTTCTTTTTAAGTGATTCTTCTTATCCTTTTTGAGGCACACTGCTCTCACTCTTGGGTGGAGAATCTGCTTTTAACAGATGGTGGGAAATACCAGGGAGACCAAGATCCATCTGTGCTACAATAAAAGAAAGCCAACTGCATAGCAGGAGAGGAGCCATCTCAGCCACTTCTGCCAGGTCTCAGGAGACATCACAGGAAGAGGTGGATTAAACAAGAGTGCTGCTCTTTGCTAGCCTGACAACCTCCTGCAGGGAGACAGCGGTAGACACTGAGGAGTCCCAAAACTCAACACAGCAGATAATCTGAGGCTTCTAAGGGCTCAATACTAAAGGAAATGATAATTTACCCTCCAAGGCTCAGAGAACACTGCAAGAGGATATGAAAAGCTTGTAAGAGACAGAGATGGGAAGGAGAATCCCTAGGCATCCCTCCCCTGCCCAGAAAGAGATACATTCAAGACTCCACAGTAAATACCAATAATCCCATTGAAGAGGTCCCTCAGTGAAATGGGGGAGGAGGGGAGGAAGCATAAAAGTATACCCCCAAGGAAATATGCCAATATGTTCATACAGTAAAGTTCAAGATCAGTAAATTTGTGAAAAAGCAATAAACAGAACTCAACTCTCACTTGTGGAGTCAATACATGAAAATATGAAGCTCAACCAAAAAAAATGAAATTTGGGACAGAAAACAGCTGTTTAGTCTCCGGGTGAGAGAAAATCCACCCCATCATTTTCTCAAATGTGATCAGACACTGAAAGAGAACACTTTGAAGTCTTAGACTTAGGAATAATCAAAAAGTAAACCCTATCCTCGTCTTTCCCCACAAACCATGTTTTTTTTAGAAGTTTAAAACACTTATTAGCTCAAATGTTTTATGGCTATCATAAAATATAAAAATATATCATAACACACCACAATATGTTTTAGAATAAAATAGTAAAATAATATCACTTAGTACCACATATTTTAGTCTTTCATCAGAAACCTTTAGGGAATAATCTTTTGTATGCAATTCAATTATATAAATAGAGAATGTGGAAAGCTTCTGGAAATGAAGGGTGTTTATGATTATAACACATATTCAAAATCTCTCAAAAATTTTAGAATTCTATATAGGACTCATCATTTCAAATGAATCAAGAAAAGCAACTCAACTCAGTGGAAAGTAGGAAGTGCTTCTTTCATTTTAGATGAGTTTAGTTTACAGCTCCTAGCATTAATAATGAGGTCATGGGGAGACAGGTTAGAAAGACAGGGAAACTTACAACAGCAAGGGAGAAGAAAATGGCCTATCATCCCAGGGGTCTGGCTTGCCCTTTCTGTTGATAACTAGAAAAGTTCATGTGCTCCTGACAATGATAGGACCAGATGGACTATGGAGGTAATCTATGTCTTCTTAGAGACATCTTGTCAAAGACAGCAAATAAATTGTGCTTACTTAGGGCCAAAATGATCTAAAACCTTAAGTTCCTAGCACTTCTCTCTCCTGGACCTAAAGAATGCCCTCCTAAATACGCCTTATAACTTTACTAAGAAAAATCCTTCAACTTTTACCATCTTTACAAGTTACACTCTCTTAAAACAATGTCAGGAAGGGTAGGTAGTAACCTTTAGGGATATAACTTGAGAGTCTCCAGGCCTATATACATGTGTACTTACACACACATACATACATTACAAAGATAATAATTAACTGTGACCCTGCTTTGAGGAGCCTGCATCCACACTGGGATATGTCTTATTCTTTTCCTTAGAGACTCTAATTCTGGAGCGTCACATCTGTTCCACTGTGCATACATTTCTGTCTCTTTTCTAGGGCACCCTGCTCTCTCTAACTTTGTCTTACCACCCGCTTTTCCTAGAAGTCATTCTAGTGTTGGAGCCACAAACCCCAGGGTTTGCCTGGGAGGAGATTACTGAAAAAGGAACTCCTTTGGCAGATGAGAGAGAAACCAGGAGTGTATTTTCAGCCCTCCTCACCTCAGACTATAGTTTGTCTTACTATACCTACTTTATTACTAACAGTGTGCATCTCCACACACAGTAGTCCAACATCAGGAGCTACACTGTCTAGTATAGAGGTTAAATTTGGGCATATATATTTAGACTTTTGGTATAGTCCCAGTGCCGACCATTTTTTTTCCTTTGATGGTGCCTATTGTAATACCATATTGTAGTTCAGAGACAAGCCTCAGAAGTTATAGTGTAAGGAGTCCATCTTGAGTAGGTCACGTACCCTCTATGTGCCTCAAGTTCCTCATCTGTGCAGCATGATTAAAAACATACCTTTCACAAAGCTGTTAAGAGAGCTGAGTGAGTTAATACCTGTACAGTTAGTTTTACAACTGTGTTTGGTGCTGGGACCCCATCTCCCACCCCTCTCCAGTAGATGTTAGATAAAACACTGGGAAGAGAAATGGAAATTAGTTGAAAAAGTAGTTTAAAACAGAACACAGAGAAATTAGAAGAAAGTAAGTGGCTTAAAATGGTATCAAACTACATATTTGAAGGATTCAAGAGATATTCAAATTTCAATCTGCATGGTTAGACCTGACTGACCAAGACTGAGATTTACAGCTCTCTGCACTCATGCAGCAACTTCCCTGGCTGCTGTGTGTGCTTCCTGGGTTGACTACTTCAATCAATGGTGACCCAAATCTTCTAAGAAATCTGCCTATCTCATTTCCTCATGTTAGAGGAGAGACTTTAGGAATGATACTTGAAGATTATTCATGCAATTATATCATCTCTACACATCCCCTCAGACAGCTAGAAAAGAACTGAAGACAGATACTTTCAAAGTCTCTCAAAACCTACTTCCTGTAAGATAAAGAACCCTGTCACAGACAATATTCGCATGTCTGGGAAGAACTGTGTCAGAAGCAATTTCACTAAAACATGTGTTCCATTCTCATTCATGTAGTGAATATTATTGAACACTCACCATGTGCTAGGTGAGAGGTGAAAACTCAGAGGATTAAGAAACTCACTATAGGAAGGAGGACATAAATCCTAAAATATAACTATTTCTAACATATTCATGGTGATATTCTGTTAATAGGCATTTGATCTGGAATACCTTAAGAAGGGTGAACAGTTTCCATATTCGTTAACCTATTGTAATACTTCAGGCTAAGGAGTACCTCAGACTCTCTTGTCTGGAAAGAGGTTGATGGGCAGATTTGATGTACACTGAGAGGTAGGACTAGGCTTGGGTCAATAGGTGGCTACAAGTATCGTTTTATGAGATAGAATATAACAGAAGAGAGTGCAACAATCCTAGTTTATACAGTTTACTCTTAAAGTTCACAGTCCCAGGGTAGAGAGGTTCAGTTGCATGGAGGGATGGAGAGGGCACCAAGCTTGAAGCTCCTCAAATCTGGGTTGCAAATCCATACTAACCCAAACTCAATCGAAGAATGGAAGTCCAGAAAACACACATGCTAAGCCAGCCATTCATAAAATCCACAATGTATAAACTCAGTAGTGAGCCTGTTAGCATTGATGAAATGTAAAAATCTAGATAAAACCAGAAACAGGTGCTAAGCAACATCACATGATAAGCATGTTTCTTGAATAAAAATAAGGCAGTGAGAATACAAATGAGTTGTGGTAACAGGGCACAATGGGTAGAGTGCTGAGCAAGCATGCATACCTTATTCAGATCCCCAGAGCCCACAGCCCACGGTAAGCTGAACATAGGAGCATTTCTCTGCAATCCTAGGGCTTCTAGGATGAGATGGAAGGTGGAGACAGGGGAGTCTCTGGAAACTCCTAGGACAGCTACAAAAAATAAGAGACCTTGACTCAAAAATATGAGGAAGGTCACTTTTGGTTAAGAGCGCTATGGTGTAGTCATGCTAAAGCAACTTGAGCAAGGAAAGAAGGGAGAGAGATTTCAAAATATACTCTTCTTCCCAAAACTGAAGGTGCATGGGAGATTTTAAACTCAGTGGAGAAACAGGGGTGACCTGGGGCTTCAGGCAACCACCGCCTTGTGATCTAAGCAGCGCCTACCTTAGGACCAGAGTTGCTACTCTTACTGGGAACCTGCCTGAGCCAGCACAGCAAAGACACAGAAATTTCTCCACTCACCCCAGTCTTGGACCAGCAGCTGCAGCTACTGGAGCCAGAGCCCCCAGAGCCACACAGCACCCAACACAGCTAACCTAAAAAGCAGATTCACAACCCAGCTAGCCCACAGCTGGAGAGAAAGCCAACCTCTTACTCAGCTTGGGTGAGACCAGAGGACATCTCCAAAGGTAACAGGGTCATCTAGAGTTGATTGATGCACCTCTTGTAGGCATTACTGTGACAGTTTCAGGCAGGCTCCATAGACCCCCTCCACTTGAGTGGGAGGTGTCTAGCTAGATCTCAAACCTAGGCACTAAAACTGATTGGTCAGGTATGAACCAATCACCTGTCTCTCTGTTCACCTGGGGCAGGAAATACAGAACAGATAAGTCTGTCTCTTTTTTTTTCCTCACATGGCCTAACAGAAGCATATAGGTAAGGGCCCCTAACCACAGTCATTAGGCTGTAGTGAGGGGCTAGATTTCTCTTTTACATGAATCTTTCCTTCTCATGATCTTTTCTTTTCCTATTTGTTTAGCTAAAATGCATAGATTTTGTTAAAACCTCTCCCACATGTTCTCCCCACACAGGTGGCTGGGTGTGGTGGTTGGGCTGCTTCCCCTCTCTCTTCCCAAATCCTCTGAACTGGCTCCAATCTAGAATAAATGTGTGTAATAAGAAAATGCTCTCTATCGAAGTTGTCCAATTCTTTGGCATTCTGAGATATGAACTCTGGGGGAAGTATAGCTGTGAAGCCCCAGGTTTTCACCCACTGTTCCCAGTCCCCAGGTACATTACCATTCTTAGTAGGCAGGGTTTTAAAAGGGAATTTGTCACCTTTGATATTTATTGATTCATAGTAGTTTGTTGTTTCTACCTTCTGTCTTTCTTGGGGCTAGGGTCTCACTCAGTCTGGAATCTAGCATAAAACAGAAATTTCACCCTCCCAGTCTAAAGGATTAAGGGTGTGAGTTAACACAATACTTAGTTTGCTTTTGTTAAGATTATCTGTTTAATCCCTGCACTTGCATACATAACCTGTAGGGGTTGTGTTTTTATGTGTATATTTTCTATTTGCATATTAGAATTGTATTTTGCCAAACTCAGCCTACTAGAATATTTACATACCAGGCAACTACAACTCATTGGGTCACCTCTGTGGTCCCTCTGGGAGTAATATAAGAGCTACATCTGACACCTTAGGCTCCCACCCTGAGGATATATAACTTATGAACTACACAACTAAGAATACAGCAAATAATTAGGAAACCCAAGACTTGAATAACTCAAGATGCAGAAATATCTATATAATAATACAAGAAATACAAAAAAATCTAGATAATATAATTCCACCAAAACTATAAATCCATCAGAAATAACTTTCAGTGAGGCTGGCTTAGACAAAATGTCATACAAAGAATTCAAAAGAATGATTAAATGATGTTCAAATAAATCAAAGAGTAAATCAAATTCCAGAAGGAGACTCCAGGAAACCAATTAAAGGAAATGAGGAGGTCAATAGAAGACATAAATATGGAAATAGAAGCCATAAAGAAATACCAATCAGAAATTCTAGAAATGAAAAACACAGTAACTCGAATACAAAACTCCATATACAGTCTCACCAATAGAATGGGCCAAGGAAAGGACAGAATATCTAAACTGGAAGACAAGATAGCAGAACTGGAACAGTCCAACAAAGAGAAGGACAAACTAATAGGAAGGTATGAATGAGAATTTCAAGACATTAAAGATATTATGAAGAGATCAAACATAAGAACCCAGGGTATAGTCGAAGGAGAATTTCACTCTCAGTGGATAGTAAATATTTTCAACAAAATCATAGAAGAGAATCTCCCCCATAATTGGGAAAGTGGTGCCAATGCAGATACAGGAAGCACTTAGAACACCAAATAGTCAAAACCAGGAAAGAATCTCTCCATATCATATTATAATTAAACTACTAAAAGTGCAAAGAAAGTATATTGAAGGCAGTAAGAGAAAAGCGTCAAGTAACTTATAAAGGCAAGCCCATCAGGATAACAGCTGATTACTCAACACAATCCTTAAAAACCAAAAGGGCTTGGGATGATGCATTCCAAGTTCTGAAAGAAAACAACTGTCAGCTAAGATTACTAAATCCGGAAAAGCTATCCATCACAGTTGAAGTCAAAACAAAGTGGCTGAAATAAAATACTTAAAGAGGATTCTTCAGACTGAAGAGAAAGAAAAACCCATACATGAGAAAACAGGGAAAAATAAACCATATTCAAATAATAGGTAATATAAGAGAGTAAAGGAAAAACTACAAAAACAAGAAATGCCAAGAATAAATACATACCTTTCAATAATAACTCTTAACATCAACGGCCTAAATGCTGTGACAAAAAGACACAGACTTACAGACTGGATCAAAATGCAGGATCCTTCTGTTTGTTGCCTTCAAGAAGTACACCTCTCCATAAAAGATAGACACCTCCTGAGGGTGAAAGGATGGAAAACAATATTGCGAGCAAATGGGCCTAGGAAACAAGCAGGTGTTGATTTCCTAACATCAGACAGGATAGACTTCAAACCAACAGTAGTTAAAAAAGATAAGGAAGGTCATTATATATTGATTAAAGAAACTATTTAACAGGAGGACATTACTATTCTAAACATACAAATATATATTATATTATATATTATAATATATACATATTATATTCTCTCTCTCTATATATATATTCTTATAAATATATAAGCACCAAACACAGGTGTTCCCAACTTCATTAAACAAACACTACTAGAATTGAGGTCACAGATAACACCAAGCCCAGTTGTAGGGGAGACTTCAACAACCCACTATCACCTATCGACAGGTCATCCCAGCAAAAAATAAACAGAAACATCTGGACTGAATGACACTATAAAACGAATGGACCTAACAGACATCTACATAACCTTTCATCCAAATACCAAAGAATACACATTCAGTTCAGCAGCACATGGAACATTCTCTAAAATAGACCATACTTTAGGATATAAAGCAAATCTTAACAATTTTAGGAAAATTGAAATAATTCCTTCTCTATCTGATCACGATGGAATTAAACTACAAATTAACAGCAAGAACAATTATATAACATACACAAACTCATGGAAATTAAACAGTACACTATTGATTGATGAATGGGTCATTGAAGAAATCAAGAAGGAAATAAAAATATTCATAGACTCAAATGAAATGCAAACATAGTATATTAAAACCTCTGAGACACAATGAAGGCAGTCCTTAGAGGGAAATTTATAGCTTTAAGTGCCTATGTTAAGAAACTAGAAAGGTCACAAGTAAACAATTTAATGCTTCATCTTAAGGCCTTGGAAAAAGAACAAGACAAACCAAAATCAGCAGATGAGAAGAAATAATAAAAATTAGGGCAGAAATTAATGAAATAGAAACCAAAAGAAAAAAACAACACATATAATCAATGAAACAAGGAGTTGCTTCTTTGAAAGGATAAACAGGATTGATAAACCCGTAGCAAATCTGACCTAAAGAAAGAGAGAAGAGACAAAAATAAATAAAACTAGAGATGAAAAGGGGACCATGACTACAGATAACAATGAAATTCAGAAAATTATAAGGACATTCTTTAAGAACATATGCTCCACAAAGTCTGACAATTTGAAAGAAATGGATTATTTCTTTGATGCATATGTCCTACCAAAATTAAATCAAGATGAGATAAACCACTTAAACTGACCTATAACAAGCACTGAGATCCATGCAGTTTATATATATATATATATATATATATATATATATATATATATATATATATATATATATATTCTATGTACTAAACCAGTCAAAGATAGAAAATAAAAAAATTATAGATCAATCTTCCTCATGAACATAGATGCAAAGATTCTCAACAAAATATAGGCAAAAAATACACAGCTTTTCCTCTAAAAGATCAGTCACCCAGACCAGCTGGATTTACCCCAGAGATACAAGGATGGTTCAATATACACAAATTGATAAATGTAGTACACTACATCAATGGACGAAGGACAAAAATCACACATCATCTCAATAGATGCAGAAAATGCATTTGAGAAACTTCAACATCCCTTCATGGTAAAAGTCTGAAAGAAAGTGGGAATAGAAGGAATGTATCTCAACATAATAAAGGCCATTTATGACAAACCTATAGCCAACATCATCCTAAATGGGGAAAAACTTGAAGCATTTCCACTAAAATGAGGAAGCGTGGCCACTGTTCCCACTTTTATTCAACATAGTACTAGAAGTCTTAACTATAGCAATAAGGCAGCAAGAGACACAAATCAAAGGGGGTACAAATTGGAAAGGAATAAATCAAATTATCATTATAAATGATATGATTCTATACATAAGGGGCACTAAAGACTCTATCAGCAAAATTTTAGAGCTGATAAACACTTTTAGCAACATAGCAGGATACAATATCAACACACCAAAATCAGAGGCCTTCCTATAAACTAACAACAAACAGGCCAAGGATGAAATCAAGAAAACACTCCCATTCGCAATTGCCTTGAAAAAAAGTAAGGTACCTTGGAATAAACCTAACCAAGGAAGTGAAGGATCTCTGCAATGAATGCTTTAAAACACTCAGGAGAGAAAATGCAGAAGAAACTAGGAAATGGAAAGCCATCCCATGTTCTTGGATTGGAAGAATCGATATCATGAAAATGTCAATCTTACCAAAAGCAATCTACACATTGAATGTAATCCCCATCAAAATTCCAATGGAATTCTTCACTGAAATAGAAAAAAAAATTCTAAGATTCATTTGGAATCCCCCCAAAAATCTCAAATAGCCAAAACAATCATAGGTAAAATAAATAAATAAATAAATAAATAAATAAATAAATAAATAAATAAAGCTGGCCATATCACCATATCTGATTTTAAGATATATTATAGAGTCATAATAACAAAAACAGCATGGTACTGGCACAAAACAAACACATAGATCAATGGAACAGAATGGAGGACTCTGATGCAAATCCAGACAGTTATAGATAGTCATTTGATTTCTGAAAAAAAAAAAGATGAAAATATTCACCAGAGAAAAGACAGCCTCTTTAGCAAATGGTGCTGGGAAATTTGGATATCTATATGTAGAAGGATGAAAGAAGATCCTTATCTCTTGCCATGAACAAGAACCAAGTCCAAATGGATCAAAGACCTTAATACCAGACCTGCAACTCTGAAACTGCTAGAGGAAAAAGTAAGGGAAACACTTCAACATATTGACATAGGCAACGACTTTCTAAACATAACCCCAGTTGCTCAGGAAGTAAAATCACTAATCAACAATTGGGACCTCACAAAATTAAAAAGCTTTTGTACAGCAAAAGACACTGCGAGCAGAGCAAAGAGGCAGTCTACCCAGTGTTAGAAAATCTTTCCAGCTATACATCTGACAGAGGATTAATATCCAGGATTTACAAAGAACTCAAAAAATAAATAATAAATCAAACAACCCAATCAAAAAAATGGGCTACAGAACTGAATAAATAGAGAGTTCTCCAAAAGAAGAAATACAGGTGGACTATAAACATTTAAAACATGTTCTACCTCCTTAGAGATCAGGGAAATGCAAATTAAAACTACTCTGAGATTTCCTGTCAGATTGGCTGCCATCAAGAAAACAAATGACAATAAATGCTGGCGAGGATGTAGGAAAAATTGGGACCCTTCTACTCTGCTGATGGGAATGTAAACTGGTACAGCCACTGTGGAAAGCAGTGTGGAGGTTCCTGAGACAGTTGAAAATAGATTTACCATATGGCCCAGCTGTACCACTCCTTAACATATATCCTAAGGACTCTAGTCACTACCCTGGAGATACTTGCTCTTCCATGTTTATTGCAGCTCTAGTTACAATAGCTAGGAAATGGAACCAGCCTAGATGTCCCTCAACTGATGAATGGATAATGAAGATGTGGTTCATTTATACAATCGAGTACTATTCAGCGGTAAAGAAAAATGAAATTTGCAGGGAAATTGATGGATTTGGAAAAGATTATACTGAGGTAAATGAGGCCCAGAAAGCCAAATGCCATATGTTCTCCCTCATTTAATGCCATAACCCAGTAGCCATAGATTGTTACTAGAAAAACTTCAGTGCCAGGGATGGAATTCCTTCCAGTGAGTTGTTGGCCAGGGAGGTTCCTGAGGCCCCCAAAACATTACAGGCCATTGCCAAGGCTCTTGGTTGCTCACCAGAATGAGATAGTAAGGCCCTACCCCTGAAGACCACATGTGCTGGGGCTGCAGGTCACTGAGAAATCAAGCTGGAGCTGAGCTGGAAACCTCCTCCCTGTTAACCAGCTGACAGAAAGCTGGAAAAAGCTATGGCTTCATGCAGCCCTATGGGAGACAGAAGCCATCAATGGTGGTGAACAGCAGTGGACCTTGCAAAACTTAAGACTGGCCAGCCAGGCCAAATGTGCCAAGTGGGGCTATAGTGGCACATCTATTGTGAGGGAAATAAATCGCTCTCTAACTGGTCTGGAGGCCCACTCCATGGAAGAGAATACGTGCCTGGTACTGAAGACCTAGTCAAAAACCTATGGTGGTGGGGAGGCCATGAGCCCTAGGGAAGTAACACCTGCTATTGTTTGGCTAAATGCATATATTATGACATACAAATCTGTCTTATAATCACTTAAAAAATAAGCATACCCATATAATACTACTCTCACTCTTGGCTTAAGAAGCTTCTTTTCAGATGATGGTGACCACTGGGATAAGGCAAAAGGCGCCACAGTGCTGAGAAGAAATGACAGTGGAGTGTTCAGCACTGGGACATCTCTATCACACTTTCCGAGGCTCAGGGTCTATTGCGTGGTGGTGCACACCTCAAATCCCAACATGTGGGAAGCAGAGGTAGGAGAATCTCCATGAGTTCGAGGCCATCCTCGAGACTATAGAGTGAATTCCAGGTCAGCCTGGGCCAGAGTGAGACCCTATCTTGAAAAGCTAAAAATAATAAATAAATAAATAAATAAATAAATAAATAAATAAATAAATAATGAATGAATGCACCTGAGCAAAAATTCTAAGAAAAAAAAGCCCAATTTGGAGATCCAGTCTTTCTAGAGAAGTTACTTTAGGTAACTTTAGGTTAGCAGGAGTGACATATTGCTCAGTTATGGTAATATATTGCCTGTGTGCATTTTTTTCAGTAGCCAGTCACTTGTACCCAATAGCTTGTGCTTGCAGGAACTAACTGTGTCCTTGAATTCCGTGACAGCTGTACAGCCTTACTCAGGATCTGGTACAGAGCTTTGATCCTTCTGGTATCGACCTTGAGTCCAAGGAGGTGGAGAAATATCTCCTCCCGAAGGCACATCAAGCTAATGGCAAATTCCCATCAAAGAGCATGCTCTGCTTTGAAGTGAGTAAACCTGAAGTTGTTTCAGAGTAATGGGAGGACAAGCTAATTTCATGGCATCAAAGAGAAATTCTAAATATCAGACATCATAGCCATTCCAAGAGTGAGCACAGTTACAGATCCGAGAGCACAGTGATGAAAGGAAATGGCCAATGGCCGAAAGAAAACCAAGTTGATATTAAAACAATATCATTGCATTTAATGCCCCATGGAAATGTTAATGTTAGCAACAGAGACAGAGTTGTGAAATTCACTGGGTTGTACAGAGGTTAGTAATAAATCATAAAGAATAATGAGTGAGATATTAAATATTTCAAGGATAGTAGATTACCATATAACGTAACATTAGCATTCTGCAAGATTAAAATTATGATTAGCAAAGAATGGAGTGATCTTATGCAAATGACATGACAAGAAAGTCTTCACCCAAACCTAAGGAACTGAAGACATTTGCATCCGTTCTATTTATACATGTTTATTGATTTATTTATTTATATCATTTTATTTTAGTTTTGAAACAGTTTCTTATGTAGCCCAGGTCAACCTCAAACTTGCTATGTAGCTGAGGATGACTTGAAAAATAAAATCCTCCACTCCTAAGTGCTGGGATTCCAGGTGCTTCTTACCATGCTCAGTTGATGTGGTAATAGGGATGGAGTCCTGGGCTCCATGCATGTTAGATAAGTATTTTGCCAAATGAGTTATATCCCAAACCCATTTTTTTTGTTTTTATAAAGGAGTTAAGAAAGGGTTTTTTTTCCTACTTATATTAGGTAAAGAGAGCATGATAGTTATTTCCAAGGCAAAGCCCCTTTTGAACAAAGGAAGCATTGGGAATTTATTCAGAGAGTCCATGTACATTCATACAAGAAGGCACCCTAGAATCAGGCAGGTCCTTGAGGTTGATAGTTAAGGGGCACATTCCTGAACATTCTCTGTTTAAGGTCATGGTTCAAGAAGGAAAGGTGGCCATCAAAATCTTAGGCATGCTTAGCTCAAGATCATGAAGCATGTATTTGAAAAGCTAAAGCAGTAGGCAGGAGCGCTTTCTGATATATCCAACTTGCACCCTAAGATGGCAGACAGATGGCTCTGGTCATGCTTGCTGAAGTTCACATGCATATTTCCCTGTTGTTACACTTTGATAAGATTGCAAAACACTTGGATGATGATGTAAAGCAGTAACACAAGCACATTCCGGATCATCACATCACAACTGAGAAGTACAGTATCATCATACAGTTCAGTGCTGACTTTTCATGTTTGTGTGGGATCCTAGGACTCCATTCCTTTTACAAAGGTTCAAAAGTTGCTTTAATACAGAAACAGATTCCCACCAAGTGAAGAGCAAGCAAAGTTATGGCATGCTATAGGAATAAGTTTCACAGAATGCTGATAGAGAATGGTAGAGTTAGAACTGCACCTTTATGGAACAGATACTGTGCACAAGAAACTGGCCCCTAACTTCAGTACTGTACCACAAGCGGAGTGCCATCCAACTAAGCTTCAGATGCCAGCACCATCTGTTATGAGTTGAATTGTATTGATTTTATTAAATGCATGAAATATCATAAGGTCTTTGTTTGTTAAACTCTGAAAAATCTAAAGATAGACAGTCTGGGTTCATGTCCGCTTCCAAATTCAACTATAAAGGACATTAAAGTCTACAACAACCCATGTTTCTTCATAAGAAAAAAGAAATCAATTCTACTTGATAGCTAAACAGTCAGAGCAAGTCAAGTTTAATTAGCTTTCAAAGTATCTCCTGCAGATGTTGGCTTCACATGAGGAATAAACACTACTTACTATATGCGCACCCATACACTTCAATCCGCATCCCGATCCTGCCCTTGGGGTTCCAGGCTAAAGGGAGGAAGCGAAGGAACCTGGCTTGGAAGGGGGGCTGGAGTCTGTAATGCACCACACTGTCTGCATTTGTGTTTCCGGGAAATCCCTGGGGAAAAAAGAAGGGAGAGTCAATGTATCTCCACAATGTACCTCCACATCATCACATTCATGCGAGGATGACATGTTCCCTCTGTTGACATGTGAAACACTGCCTTATTGCAAATAACTGTAGCAGAACTATTAACATGTCTATACATGTAGTGACCACCATCATATTTGCTTTTCTAAAATTTCCATCTTACAACTGCATTCCCAATCCCCAAGCAGTGAAGATGTTCCCATCAAATCTCCTCATGGAGGGTGACCACACACCAGAACGAATGTCTGGTGGATCTGCAGTAAGAGCACTAGAAGGGACCTAAGGTATTACTCTAGTTCTGCTTCCTTACTGACGGGCTAGAGAGGAAAGGACTGTCTGGAGGGACGGTAGCTACCTTAGAGGTCAGGTAGGATTACATGCAGAGTCTTTTCCATCGCAGCATTCCTTCCATGCTATCAGCCTGAATCCACTTCACAGAAGCACAAGTTAAATATAAGACTCCTACACTACTGTACTTGGGAACCAAAGGATGCTAGGGCCAGTGCTCAGTGAGTGCCTGGAAGAAACACATAGCCATTATATTCTTGGGACAAAGGCGCTTTCTTTCCCAGTCTTGCTGTCTGAACACTGAAAGACCAAAGTCCTGAGAGCAAAGAAGTTTGTTTCACATACTCTTGTCTTACTACTGTAGTAAGGCATTTTCTTCTTCCCAGTATGCTTAGCATGGTGCTGTTTTGGGAGTAGACATTAATTTGGCCTAGTAACTATGGCAACTAATTCAAATGGGATAATATATTGACAGTCAGATCTATGAGAATGGTAATGGGGCTAGTAATACTTCCCAAAAGGTGGAAGAGGGAGGGAGGGTCACAGCATCTTCACCTGGGTGTCCAGCTACTACTGATCTTTCCCAGCCGCAAGGAATCCTGGGAGGTGCTAGAGCACATAGGAAGTAGGTTAACTGAAATGGAAACTCCATGATGCAGCTTCCATGAAGTTGTTCTCCAGGATGGGGGTGGAGACTAGACTTCGAGGTGATGCAGCTGCCTTCAGCATCATCTAAGCTCCAGTAAGTCACCATGCTCTGTAAGTAAGCCCAATAGACTCATTGGTTCACCAGGTTGGACTATGGGAAATTGTTACTTTGTTCTGTGATTGGTATCCCACCTAAGGTAAATAAATGTCTGCTCATCTCATGTCTTCCCAGAAAAAGTAAATGCAACACGTTGCAGTTACTTTCTTTGTTGCTGGACAAACATTCAGCCAGGAGCAGTTTATTGGAGGAAAAGGTTTATTTCAGGTTTACAGAATCCAGGGGCAACAGTTCCATTAGGGCAGAATGATGCCTCACTTCCTAGATTGATAGCAAAGAGACACCACCAAACAGCCAGAGCTCAAACTGCTCTTTACAAACCTATTAGGGCTGGACTACAAAGTCCTCCCACAGTGGCATACCTCTTCCCCAGCAGGACTTTGCCCACTGGAGACTCAAGTTGCAAGCTCGATCTTAATAGAAATGCCAGAGTCTATGGGACCATACATTCAAACCATCACAGTCATTCGTGCCCCATCTGGGGCGAATAGATGTCTGTCTGTGTCTCCCTTGAAAAAGTTAATGCAACACTTATTTTTAGATGGGGGGGTGTGTAAAGGGAATTTAGATTTACTTATTACTACTTTCATGTGTGTGTGTGTGTGTGTGTGTGTGGAAACACTATGCTAAACTCTCTTAATATGTACAATTAAAAACAAAAACAAAACTACTAAAACATGACATGTGGGAACAAGGAAAGGATTGATGTTCCTAAACATGTAGATTTATTTTAGGTCACAATGACTAGTTTAATAAATAAAGTCAAAACTATGGTGATGATCATTTTCAGAGCAGTGAAAACTAATACTAACTAGTCCCCAAGCCTGCTAGCTCAATTGGTGGAGTATGAGACTCTGAAGCACTCAGTCTGTCCCTATGCAACTTTTCATTTGTTTAACTTTCCAAAACTCCCTTAGCCAGTGTTTTCTAACAATATGTGGATTATATATGAGAAAATGTTCATGTGTAGGTGGGGATAAGGGACTCATGAGATAGTCACTTTTTTTGGTTCTTTGGTTTTCTGAAGTAGGGTCTCACTCTAGCCCAGGCTGACCTGGAATTCACTATGGAGTCTCAGGGTGGCCTCAAACTCACAGCGATCCTCCTACCTCTGCCTCCCTAGTGCTGGGATTAAAGGCATGTGCCACCACACCCAGCTTAGATAGTCACTTCTTAATGAATGAGGATTTAAATCAGACTAAAAATATTTTTTATTTGCAAGCAGAGAGAGATAGAGAGAAGAGAGACAGAGAGAATGGGTATGTCAGGGACTTCTGCCACTACAAACTCCAGATGCATGTACCACTTTGTGCATCTGGCTTTATATGGGTATTGGGGAATAGAACCTGGGTCGTTAGGCTTTGCAAAGCAAGCACCTTAACTGCTTAGCCATCTCTCCAGCCCCTAAATCAGACTTTTAAAGGTGTAATAGAAAATCAAAAGCCTTTATTTAATGATATTGAAATTAGGGAGTAAAAGGTATACTTTCTAATACTCTCTTACACAACAATAGCTTTTTTCCTGGAGCGTGTGGTTAACATACATAAATATTATGGAGTGGACCACTTAGTCACTTAGTTCAACCAACCCCCCCAAATGTTCTTTGCCTTATTGCTTTACTCTGTTAAAGAATATACAAGCATCAGTCTGGGCTAGAGCGAGACGCTACCTTGAAAAACCAAAAAAAAAAAAAAAAAGGATAAATTGAATAAAGATCTGGGGAGGAAGTTCAATCAGTAAAGTGCTTGCTGTACAAGCCTGAAGACCTGTGTTTGATCTCCAGCATCCATGCAAAAAGCCAGGAACGGTAGCATCCATCAGTAATCACAGTTCTGGGGAGACAGATGCAGGAGAACCCTGAAGGCTTCCTGGCCAACATCAAATTAGTGAGCTCCAGATTCAGTGATAGAACCTGTCTCAAATCATCAACTAACAAAGACACTGACTTTCACACACACTTATGCCCACAAATGCTTGTGTACCTGTACACACACATGTCCACACACAAACATGTATGTTCACATTTCATGTAATATACACATGCATGTATACCACATATGCACATGCAAAAAAAAAAAAAGAAATCAGGCTGCACATTCACAGACCACATGTGACCTTCATAGGTGGAATGGTTAAATTCTATTATCAACTTGATCAGATTAGGCACAAAGTAATAGATGAGCCTCTTGGGCAGGTTTATGAGGATATTTCCAGGAAGGATAAACTGAGAGAGGAAGACCTCACAGAGTAGGCAGCCCTTTCGGTGGTAGACTATATATAAAGAAGCTTCAAGAGAACACAGGGTGTTTTGCTGGCTGCTTGTGCTACTCACTGGTACATGCATCAACCTTGTTTCGGCTATCCTTCGTGGATACTGAAATCCAGCTTCAGCAATCTTCCAACATGAACTGAAGACCAGAGGCTCTCTAGGAATCCTCAAGCCATCAGTGCCAGGCTGGGACTTCCAAGGAGCTGCCTGGTTCTCAGCTCTTCGGCCTGCAGACAGCCATTGTTGGATTGCCAGTTTATATCCTGAAACCAGCCTAATAAATCCCCTTTACATATTATATTATAATTAAATATTATATATTATATTCATTCTATCAGCTTTGTTCCTCTGGAGAATGCTGACTAATACACTAGGTATAAATAAATGAAAATTTAAAATTAGAAATGGAGAAATTTTTAAGTTCACAATGACTACACCAGGTTTTGGGTTCAACACTTGCAGCCTTTACACATTTCAAGAGAAGTCCCAAGCATGTCCACCCTGAATTTTTTAATTGGGCATACTAGGATAACCTATTGAATAACAGTAATTCTATCTCAGCAACACCTCTTCATACTCTGTGATACTATGCTATTACTCTCTGTTGTAAGCTGCAGTTTTCTCATCTAAAAGCTTTGTTTAATAAGACCTAACTCTGAAGGTTGTTACAATGGTTAATTTTTGTTGTCAGCAAGAATTTAGAATTATCATTGAAACAAATCTCTGGGCATGCCAGGGAGAGGTATTCTAGATTAGGCTAATGGAGGTGAGAAGACTCCTTCTAAATAAAAGTGGTGCCATTGCATGCGGTCTTCTGCTGAATAAAAAGGAGAAGTGAACCGAGCACCACATTAATCTCTGTTTCCTGGCAGTGAACTGAATGTGAACAGCTTCCTCAAGTTCCTGACCACCATGCCTTCCCTGAATGGTGGACTACATTCCCCTAAATTGTAAGCTGAAATAAAACCTTCATCCCTAAATTGCTTTTGCCAGGTTTTTTGTCCTAGCAACAACAGTTGGAGTGAAAATTAAGTAGCATAATTATAAACCTGCCCGTCCACTACCTGGAAGAAAGTGCTCTAAGTTCCAGGTAGAGTCTGGTAGTGTCTGGTCACTGGTATTATGTACATCCTATCAATCAGTTTCTCACTGGACTTTAATATCTGAGACATCCAGCTGACCCAGGAACATTGGCTGTTGTGAGCATTTTGCCTCCAACACTGAAATTCCAAGAATTAAAATTAAACCCCCTTTATAATATTATATTGATTCTATCAGCTAATAGACCCCCTTTATAGCATGTATTCATTCTATCAGCTTTGTTCCTCTGGAGAATGCTGTACTGATATATTTTTTAAAAGTTTCAGTATAAGCAATAAAATAAGAAATGTTTGGGAGCCAGGGAGATTTCTCAGTGGGCAGAGCACTTGCTGTGTAAACTTGAGGACCTGATTTCAATTTGCAGCACCCAGATAAAAAAATGGGCATGGCTATGCACACCTGTAATCTCCATGCTGAGGGAATTAGAGACAGTAGGATTACTGGGGCCCCCTGGTCATTCATAACTGAAAAATGGTGAGCTCAAGGCTCAATGACAGACCCTTTAAGGCTAAATAAAAAATGATACAGGGAAACACCTGTTGTCTTCATCCGGCCTCCATAAGTGTGCACATTTGTGTATATGCACTAGTACACATATGTGCATATATCAGACACACACACCAAACCCCCCAAAAAGTAAAAAAGAAACTTTCTAAGAAATCCTATGAAACAGCCTTATTTTATTGTCCTTATATACCAAATATTATTTCTCTCTCAAGTTTATCTTAAAATTCAAACTTGGGACAATGTTATTCTGGTTGGTATGATTATGGCATCATGTGACAAAATGATACATTGTCTTTTTTTTTATAATATCATTAAAATAGATTAGTTAGTATGGAAGGAAATTTAAACAAACCTAAGCTAAGAATATATAAACAGAGCAGATGAAACATTACTTAAAACTTAGAGATTTTAATACAAAATTGAAATGTTATTGCATATAATCAAGACATTTTAAGGAGCAGGGTATAGCTCAGTGATACGGTACACACCTACCATGAACAAGGCTCTACGTTTGATCCCCAGTACATCAAAATAAAAAAAATGAATGCAATACCCACACATGTAAATTCAAGTGTTTAAAGGCATATTTATATATACACATGTATATTTGAATTTTTGAATATATGTAATCATATTAATTCTTTTGAATTTTGAGGAACCACATTTTAATTTCACAGGAGACCAGTTCAATGAAATTTTAAAGAATACACTTTGGAAATAGAAAAATATATGCACATATTTCACTGAAGTAACATTTAGAACTAAGTAATAAATAAAGTATTTTCAAAGTAACCTTATGGTTTATAAGATAATCATGCATGCTTTATAAAACGATTTTGCTTTTTATTCATTAAATTCAAAGTTTGCCTTCAGAGTTTCCAGGACAGACAAGACACAAATTTATATAAAGAATGTTACCCATAAAGACCTATTTCTGTCTTCTTTTGTAAGGTCAGAAAACAAAGGCATCAGACGAATGGGGTGGAGAATGCTCAGTGGAATCACACAGCCGTCAGCAATTTTGCAGAGGCTTAAATCTTCATTTAGAGAAAAAGGGAAGATAGCACACTACTGAGATCGGATTATTTTTTTTAGACTCGATGGTCCTTCAAATTCTTTTCTGCTCTTCTTCAGACATGTGACCTTGGAGGAAGTCACCATTATGTTTTATAAAGTAGAAAAATAATGACTTCCTGAAAATAAACCAGTGAATATGCACAGTGAATCTGCTCAGCATTCAGCTGATATTGGTGTATGTACACATATGTAAGTGTTCTTGTGTGAGCACCTGTGTATATGTATAAAAATAGGTGTGCATTTGTGAGTACATGTGTCTGAGTGTGTATATAAATGAGCATGAATGTGTGAGTACATATATAACTATATGTGTGTGTGAGTGTGCATTTGTGAGTATATGTATGTGTGTATATATGTGAGAGAATCCCTCTTTTTTTTTTTGTTTTTGTTTTTCAAGGTAGGGTCTCGCTCTAGCCCAGGCTGACCTGGAATTCACTCTGTAGTCTCAGGATGGCTTCGAACTCTTGGCAATCCTCCTACCTCTGCCTCCCGAGTGCTGGGATTAAAGGCGTGCGCCACCACGCCCGGCTCAGAATCCCTCTTATTGAAAGATGAAATGTGAAATTTGATGTGTGTTTTGTCACTGAGGTCATCAAAACTGAGTTACATGCAGTGCTTAAAGTGAATGTTTTCAGGTGACATGATTAGTTTCTATAACTTGTTTCTTATGTAAACATGGCCATCACTGAAATCTGTATGTGTGGGGTACACATAGATACACACTGTAAATGTTCCTTAAATAATTTAAACATTAATGGATTAATGGCATTACTTAGACATTTCCAAACTCCAATTATATATATATGCAAGCAGAGAGAGAGAGAAAGAGAGAGTGAGAGAGAGTGGGGGGGAGACAGAGGGATGCACCAGGGCCTGCAGCTACTGCAAACAAACTCCAGATGCATGCACTTTTTTGTGCATCTGTTTTTTTTTATGTGGTTACTGGGGAATCGAACTCGGGTCCTTCAAGGCTTTAGAGGCAAGTGTCTTAACCACTTAGCAATCTCTCCGGCCCTCAAACTCCCATTTTGATTTGTTTCTCAGAGTTCTGTTAGTCCCATCTATGAATCCCAGGCAGGATGGCTCTGATGCCCTGGTGAACTCCTGCTCACCACCCATCTCTCGCAAACAAAAGGAAAATTCTTCAGTACTCTTGGTTAGCACTTTGCCGGATAGGAAGACAGCAGTCTTCAGTGAAAACCTTGTTCTGTCAATGGAAGATCCATCAACAGCTATTTCAAGAATGTTTTACACATTTTTCATGTTGAAATATTTCTTGGCTAATTCTGGGGGGCATGGGAGGAAAGCATGCATCTAGCATGTTCAAGACCCTAGGTTTAATCTCAGCCACAAATGTTTTTTTTTTTCATCTAATTTTTATTGTAAGGTATTTATAGAAATGAATCCTAGCGATTTCTAAAATAAACATTAAATCTCTGCTATGTACCATGATGTCACTAAACAATCTTACACATTATTTCAATTAGTACTCACAAGGATGCTGGAAATTTGTATATAAAAGATTTCAATTCTGGGACTGGGAAGATGACTCAGTGTTAGAGGCAGTGACCCAGGTTCGATTCCTAAGCAACCAGATAAGCCAGCACATAAAATGGCTCAAGTGCCTGGCATTCATTTGCAGTGGCAAGAAGCCCTGGATAAAATTTGTGGAAGAGGTGGTGGAAAGATTGTAAGAGCCACGGTGGGAGAGAATATCTAAAGCATAAAGGAGTGGACATCCTGGTTTTTAATGGTTTTCTCTAATAAAAATATTTATTTATTTACAAATAGATAAAGACAGGGGGTGAGTCACTAAGGTAGATCTGAATTCCAACCCAAAGACATGCAGAGAGGTCTAAGTTCTGGAGATCCCTGCTTGCTGCTGTTTTTTTTTCCCTAACAGTTACTCTTTTAATTTTAAAAATGTTTACATATGTACAATTATCTTTGTATGCTGATATAAATATGAAAAGTAAAAAAAAAATCCAAAAATAACACTACACTTTTTGGTATTTTCTTAAAAAAGAAAAAAAGAAGCCCTGGATACACATGTGAAAATAAATAAAAAATTTAAAAGTGACTTTTAAGGTATTTATTTATTTATTTATTTTATTGCAAGCAGGGAGAGAGAGAGAGAGAAAGAGAGAAAGAGAGAGAGAGAGAGAGAGAGAGAACAGGCACACTAAGGCCACTGCAAACAAATTCCAAATGCACATGCCACTTTGTGCATCTGGCTTTACATGAGACTGGGAATCAAACCTGGGTTGTTAGGCTTTGCAGACAAGTGCCTTAACTGCTGAACCATCTCTCTAGCTCCCTAAAAAATGATTTTGATTGTACAGCAATTTCAGTTAACTAATAGCTTTCTGAACACTTTAATATAGCAAATGTGATTCTTAATTTTAATATATTATTATTTTATGCTGTCCTGCTTGTGTGGCAGGAAAGTGTCTGGGTAAAGTGCTCTGTATTCCTTGACTATAATTGTTTTTCTTTAAATTGCTTAAATTATTTCTGAAAGTCCCTTGAAAATTCCAAGGAGTGATTCAAATGCAAGATATAATTAAGCTGCTCCCCATAAGTTATGCTAACAAGACTATCTGATTAAGACACTTTGTAATATATAAGTATTATTAGGAAAAATTATGCATTAATGATATAATTACCTTGTCATATGCCCTGAACGCATTTTATGAAGCAATTAAAGTGGTATTTTACAGGTTACTAAAATGAATATATTTATTACCTTAGTATGAATAGTATAATTACAGTTATGTAAAAGCTAATCAATATAAAGCAGAATTAAAGATATAAAACAACACTTTAGATAAATTTAAATGTGTGTAAACAAAAGAATTATGCTTCCTTTTTTTTTAAAAAAAAGAATACATGCAAACTGGACTGGTAAAATATGAAAACCAAAGGAATAATAAATGAATGAGTTAGTGAGTGAATGAATGAACACTAAGGCCAGAGTAAGCACCTTACCCAGACCTGAACAATCATTTTTTCTTAATGCCTCACTGAGGAAGGCGTTTCATCAAACCCTTGGCATCTGTCCAAAACACCTCAACACATTCACAGAAACTGGATCCAGCCTGTGGATTCAAGTGTCTTGCTGAGGATCCTTTAACCCTCTGTGAATATCCTCTCCCCTCTTCTGTTCCCCAGGGATTAACCTGGGCTGAAGAAGAGGCTGCTGAAGGACTTAGCCTGGTCATGTCCATGACTGGTCATCATTTCAGCAAGCTATCTGTGATGGCTGGGGTCTGTATTGCACTCTCCAGAATTCATGTTGAGATTTAATTGGCTTTTAACAGTGTAAAGAGGGGCAAGCTATGGTGGGAGTGGGTTAGTTATCACCAGGGTGTTTCTCTAATAAAAAGAATGTGAGAACCGCTCAGTGGGTAACAGCCCTTGATGCTTAAGCATGAAGGCCTCTGGGCCAGAGTGCCAAGTTTGACAACTCAGAACCCATGTAAACAGCAGGGCGTGATCACATGCATCTATAATCCCAATGGGTGGGGACACTGGTCTTGCTGATGGACAGCAGGCTGGGGCTAAGGGAAAGACCCTTCTCAAGGAAAAGAAGTAAGTAGATGACTGATAAGAGAAGGGCACCTGGCATTCTCCTCTGGCCTCACACACAGGCACACGGGGTGTGTGAATCTGCATATATATGTGCCTACACCCTACATCCAGCACCAGACACATACTTTGCAGATATGAAGGGGTGAAGACATGAAAGGATTGGCCCATTCCTTCCACCCTCCTCACATCCTTTCTTGCCCTTCAGTCACATCGTGAGGCAGCGCAATGACCCTCATCAGATGCCAACACCATACTCCTGACCGCCCATGCCTCACAACAGTGGTCCAATACATTTCTCTTATCAATAAACTGCCCAGTCTGTGGCACTTCATTGGCAGAACACAGACAAAAATACAGTCAAAGGATTTTTCTTAGTTTTGGTGTGTCCTCTAAGTTCAAAGTTAAAGAGACCTGGGTCTGAAGGAAGTCCCAACACTTACTGGTTCCATGACTCTAAGTAAGTACACAGCCACTTAGAGAACCATCCTCCCCTGTGGACATGGGAATAATGACAAGGACCTAACCCACATCAAACCAGCCAGGTGTGGTAGTATGCACTCGTCATCCCCAGTGCTGAGGGTGCAGACAGGATCCCTGGAATTTGCAGGGAAAACAGCCTAGACCACTTAGTAAGTTCTAAGGCAGAGAGCTGGTGACTCCTGAGGAATGACACCTGAGGTTGCCCTCTGGCCTCCACATGTACACATCTCCATGTGCACATGTGCCTGCACACGCAGAGAGACGATAATTTAGTACCTAGTAGATTGTATCACCATTTATTAACCTAAGTATAATGAAAATCATGGATTTTGCTTTATTATGGTATTACTGAGTGGATCCGACTAGGAATAAGAAATGTGGGTGGCGGTGCTGGCTTTTCTATTAATCAACTATGAGGGCCTGAGGTTTCAATTGATCTGGAAGGAATATGCAGAGATACAAAGCTTTCCTCTGGCACTCAAAAATCATGGTCTAGGCTTCCCAAGTACAAATGTAGTGTGGCCAGCCACCTCGTGCTGTCTTCCGCAGGTGACATCCTCACTGTGAGGTCATGAAGGTAACAGTCACTTCATATCCAGAGACATTGTTCCAGAGCACATCTCCCATCCTCTGGCTCTAACTTTTTTTTGACCGCTTTCCACAGTGTCCCCTGAGCCTTGGAGTGAGTGTATGGATGTCTCATTCAGCACTGAACACTCACTAGTCATGTGATCTCAGCCCCTTCACAAGTCACTGCCAACTGTGAAAAGAAGATTCCTTAACCAAGGCTTCCTTTTTCATTTGCAAGGGAAAAACTGTAGCTATGCTGTGGAGAAGCCAGTCAATACCTGGATCAGGCAATCAATGTTAACTGCTGGGGGGCAGCGTAACATGGTACCCTCCAGATAAAAGTGCCATAACAAGAAGACCATAAGAGTGTTTTGCCCATATCCTCCCAGGGGATGGCAAACCTCAGTTTATGAGGAAACCGCCAGCAATAGCAAGAACATTTCTTAAAGTAACTGGGTTGGTTTCCTTGAATACACCAACATGGTGACCTAGTCATGCTGAAGAACTGTGCCCTGATTAACGATCAAGGGAGCTTGACAACTTACTGCTTGTGTGATCTTTGGCTGGTGTTCACACTGGAGCAAAAAATATAAAATAAAATAAAAAATAAAAAAACCCTATACAGAATTTCATTGGTATAAATGAAAGAAGTGGAATATGGACTATAAAATAGACAAGAGGTTGTGTTGAGGTTAAATTTCCTGACCTGAAAATTGTACTGTGGGTCATTGAAGAAAATATATTTGTTCTTGGGAACTACACATTGTCATGTTAAGGGTGCAACAAAGACATATTCTCAGTAACTTTAATGACTCAGCACTGACCTCATTCTTTTTCTCAGCCTGATGGTTCTTGGGTCTGGTGTCCACTAATAACTACATTTTCCCTGAAGTCTCAAGCCTATGAAATGAGTGTAGAGTCTACTCTTGATAATTTATTTAAGTGGGTAAAGAAAGCTAGCTTGGAGTTGTGAGTCCTATCGGGTATTAATAAACAGTTCTCCATCATTGATTTGGTGAATTAATCCCAATAATAATATTTAATCCTTTAAATATAAATACACTGTTCAATAAAGATGGACCACATATGAATTTATGGATGGTCCCCAAGAAAAGAGAAAAAATAAAATGCATGAAAAAAAAACACAACAAAAAATTCCCTTGCTCTGGGCTGAAGATGCAGATCATTTGATAGAAGTTTGCCTTGTATGCGTGAAGTTCTAGGTTGGATCCCAGCACTGCCTAAAAGCAGGTACAATAGTGCACACCTGTAATCCTCACACTTGGAAGTTTATATTCAGGTATAGACAGCATATAGAGAAATTGAATAATAATCTCTGGCAGCATAAAGACTATATTTTCAACATATATGTATATATATACACATGTGTGTACATTTTAATTAAATATGCAATTGTTTAAAAAATGAAGTGCAGGGAATGTCCTACTGTTTGAGCATCCTGCAGTTAAAAAAGAAATAAATTAATTCACCACATTTGAATTGCAAATGAAAACTGCTAAAACAAAGCGTAGCTTGTGTTTAAAATGACAGCTTTGACAGTCTGGGGGTGTAACTCAGTGGTGGAATAGTATACATAATACACTGGATTCAATTCCCAGAACCACAAAAATAAATGAATGC
>PVHP010013080.1:0-41725 GCA_004024765.1 Zapus hudsonius | reverse complement strand
CTGGAGAGATGGCTTAGCAGTTAAGGCATTTGCCTACAAAGCAGAAGGAGCTGGGTTCGATTTCCCTGTACCCATGTAGAGCCAGATGCACAAGGTGGCGCATACATCTGGAGTTCATTTGCAGTGGCCAGAGGCTCCCTGGTATTCCATTCTCTCTGTGTGTCTGCCTCTGCCTCTCTCTCTCTCTCTCTCTCTCTCTCTCTCTCTCTCTCTCTCTCTCTCTTTCTCTCTAACACATAAATAATATATTTTTTAAAATATAATTTTTAAAGTCAAAACGCTTTGAGCCAACTAGTAAACGCAGTGGTTGTACACAAGACTTCATCCTTCTAGTCTCAGAATAAAACAGAACAGCTACAAATGAACATTTCCTAAGCACCAAAATTTTGTGGCAAAATTTGCCTCAACATTTGCCAGCACCTATCTTGATCAAAGGGTGGACCATTTGAAAACACCAGAGAACCATTTTCCCTCTCTCAAGGTCAGTTTCTAAATGTGACATCTTGGGCATGACCTCACTGAAGAATTTTAAGGTCAAGGTTTATGTTAAGCAAGACCTCGAATCAAGTTTAGAAACAAGCAGACTTTTCATTCTCTCTCTAAGGGACGGTATTTTCTTTGAAATAAAAGGGTTATAAAAACAGGTCAATGTCTGTAAATATGAAAGTTGTCATTTGGTTTTACATGCAAAATTCAATGTCTCTTTCTGTGTTCAGTGTCTTGTGCCTATCTTCTCCTTCTGGGAAAATGTGTTTATGTCAGAACCTCCATGAGGGCAGGAAATGTTTTATCATAAACCACCTGGTTTAAACCCCACTTTCCTAAGAGTGTGAGACTTGTTGGGTTCTGCACAATTGATGACCAAAATGCTTATCCTGCCACTATCAGACTTCCCTAAGTCGTAGCGATTTTTGTAGAGTGGAGTTGACAATATTGTGATATATCTCATTATGAACTGTTTTCATACGCATCTTATAAGTAAGACGGACTAATGGCTGGAACTCAGGTTTCAACATCCCATCCAGAAAGACCCCCGGGCACCTCTTCCCACACAGGGAGACTCACTGCAGCTGTAAAACGAAGGTCCAGGCAATTCTATTCCTCATAAGAGAGGAATCCTTCTAAAAGTCAAATTTGGGCCAGTTGCCGAGGAATTAGAACTCCTGTCTCCCTGCCCGTGATACCAGCCACTGCTGGCATGGCCACTTCGCGGGCCGTGGGCAAGAGGCCACAGCACGGGCTGGTGGTCCTCATGAGGTCAAGGGAATTTCTGCCTTCCTGAATCAGGCAACATGAGCAGCTGGCAGGGTGTGAACGTCTGAGCCATCGACTCGCCCTGGACGGCCAGTGGCACCGCAGAGAAGCTCCTCATCCCTGCTACCACCCCAAGCTGGACACCCTCAAGGATAAGTGGTCACCCTGTATGACGTCGGGACCATCTTGCACTTCACTCAGAGCCGGCTAGGGGACCCCAACATGGATAGCCCCTCGAACACACACGCTGCCCAGCTCTGAAACCCCACAGCTTTAAAGAAGTACCTGCAAGAACCCACTCACAGCAGGTCTCCAGCCAGGAGCCCTGACCCCAGCTCTCCAGCCTCTCTGCGTGTCGTCTTTTTGTATTTTCCTTAGATGGTCTCTCCTTGATTTCTGTTTGAACTCTGTGTCTTCAGCTGTAGTGTTATTTTTGTTTGTTTTGTAAAAATTAAGTCTGCTTGAGCCATTGCCATGTATATTAAATAAATATGTTGTGATTGTTTTGTAACAAAAAAATTAAGTTTAAGGTTAGAGATGGTTCAGTGGTTAAAGTTCTTGCTCAAGCCTGCATCTCCCTGTCCCAGTTGGTTCCTTCCCACACTGAGCTGTTGTTGTTCAAAGAGATCCATGAGGTCTCCAAAACATGAGACTTCTGTCAAAGCTCTTGAATCCCTGCCCCAGGCCTAAGGTAAGACCCTAATGCTGAAGAAATCACAGAATGTCATCAAACAACACCAAGAGATCCTGCTAGATCCAGAATGGGAACCAGCTCCCAGATGGCAGCCTGTGTAGCGCTGGAAGGTGTTGCATGAGCTGCCAGGGGAAATTGGTCAGTGAATTTTGGAGAAAGCAGAGACCACTGAGATACAATATAGACAGTTTCACAAGAATGCTGAACACATGGCTGTATGAAGATGAGTCTTGCAATAGTGGCACTAAACCAAGGAGGGTATTCAATGGCTGACTGATTGGCTAAGAGATCTGATTAGTGACAAGGAACCCTTAAGTGCAACCGGGATCCATGGCAAAATCCTATGGGGATGAAGATCATGGGCTCCTAGGGGAAAGTCTCACTACCAGAGAGCTATAGAGAGACTACACCCTTTAGGAGCTAGCCAAAATAGCAATCTTGTCTCATTTGACCTATATTGATCTCACTCTCCAATGGAGATTCTGTTTGTATTTTTCAGAAAGGCAGTGAGAGAGCCAGGGACAACCCAATTCCACCAAGACGTTGGATGATGGCTGCCATCCTGGCAGGAGACAAACCACACCTAGCCTTCACACAGGGCCCAAATGAAGCCTATGAGAAAGTGAAGAGACAAACAGGAGACCGAACACCACAAGTCTGATAACCCATGAAAGGTCAATGGAGACAGACACCAAGGATACCCAACACAACCCAGGGAAAGATTCAGAGACACTTAAGATCTCAACAACAAAGCAGACTCAAAACTCACCCACTATGACTCAGGGGACTGAGCGGAAGAGGGGAAGGAAAGAATGTAAGAGCCGTGGTGGGGGAGAATATCCAGAGACATAGCTCCTCCCTCACCAACAATCCACAAGGGGGAAGAAAAATAAAAATAAAAATAAAAACTGGCTCCCTTGGGTGCAGTTTATGCCCCCTAACCTACGGACAGATCCAGTCAGTATGCACACTGAGGAAGGACCCCAGTGGATAGGGGACAGAGAGGAGGGAAACGGGGACACCTTCACAAGATTTGATCATACAATGTGTATACTTACTCATAATAAAAATATTAAAAAAATAAAGTTCTTCCTTGCAAAGCCTGATGGCCTGGGTTTGATGCACCAAGTGGATCATGCTTCTGTAGTTTGTGTGCAGTGGCAGGAGGCCCTGACTCACCCATTTTCTTTTTCTCTGTCCTTGAAAATAAATTATTAAAGAAAGAAAACTAGAGCCGGGTGTGGTGGCACACACTTTTAACCCAGCACTTGGGAGGATCTGAGATTACATAGTGAGTTCCTGGTAAGCCTGGGCTGAGACCTTACCTCGAAAAGCAAAAAACAAAAGAAAAAATAAATAAATCTTAAGTTTTAAGTACACTGCATAGCATAGTGTGCAGCGGGGCAAGGTTGGTCTGTCCAGATAAGTAGAACTGACAAAATTCAAACCAGGAGTGAAAATACCAGGGAATGTCATTAGCGAAAGACTCCATTTTTGCTCTAACACAAATAAAAACAATTGTCAAATTTTTTTGAAAAATAAAACCTCATATTTCTTGTAAAGAAAGTTTCATGTGTAAAAGTATTTTGTCAAGAAACATTTCAAGACATAAAATTTCCTAGGACCAAATTATAAACACCAATCAAAACAATATTAAATACACTTTCCTTTCATAGTATTAAATTGTTTTGTGTTGTTTTGAGGTAGGGTCTCACCGTAGCCCAGGCTGCCTCTGTAGTTCTCGGCTGGCCTTGAACTCACAGCAATCCTCCTACCTTTGCCTCCCAAGTGGTGATTAAATATGAACAAGGTAAAAAGCTTCAAGTACAAATTTCAATGCCCATGACAAACGCATAATAGGAAATTCACCCTGCCAATATTTGAGGAGTTTTTAACCCAGATAAGCTAGTTTTTGTCATTACCAACATGGTCATCTAAGAAAAATACTATGAAGTCTGTTGTTTTATATTTGTTTGAGACAGTCTTACTGCCTGAGATTACAGGTGTGGCCACCACACCTCGCTGAGAGAGAGCACCTGCGTGTATGAGCCTGGCGGGGCTCTGGCCACCGCAAATGAACTCCAAATGCGCCACTTGGTCCATCGGCTTCATGTGATGCCCGGGAATTGAATTCAGCCAGGAGGGCTTTGCAAGAAACTGCCTTGAACCACTGCGTGTCTTCCCAGCCCCTGAAAATAATCATGAAGGAAGAGGAAAGCTATTTTTATTTGTTCCGATTGCTCAAAGACCCACAAGACAACCTGTGTAGGCAGAAAAGACAGGAAAGGAAGCAACTCGCAGAAATGATTGTGTGAGAAGAAGGTAGCCATGGGGCCGTTAAGAAAGGCCATCAGAGTGAGGGGAGACCAAGGGCAGAGGGGCTGCGGTTCAGTGCCAGCAACAAGAGTGGGGTCCCCAGAGCTCTAGAAGTGAACAGAGACTGGCGTATGCTGGCTCTGGAGAAGACATTTGTGACATTTCCAGCCTCCCTGGCCTGTTTTGGGGTGGGGGGGCCTTGGTGGGATTGCTGGTATGCAGCATGGGTGTTGCGGTCAGCTTTCTAGTTGCTGCGCAGGAAGAACCCAACCAAAAGCGGCTTGTGGAGGAATGGGTTTATTTGGCTTATGGACTCAGGGGAGACTCCATCCTGGCAGGGAGAACGATGGCATGAGCAGAGGGCTGGACATCACCTCTGCCACAGCACTGTTTTATGGAGGAATGGGTTTATTTGGCTTAGGGACTCGAGGGGAGACTCCATCCTGGCAGGGAAAACGATGGCATGAGCAGAGGGCTGGACATCACCTCCGCCACAGCTCTGCAAACAGCGGCAGGAAGGTGTGCAAAACACTGGCAAGGGGAAGCTGGCTTATAACCCCCATAGGACCACCCCCAACAACACAGCTTCATCGAGGTTGTAAAACCCAAACTGCCATCAGCTGAGGATCAGTCTATCAGAACACATTCATTTGTTTGTGGGGACCCCTGGATCAAGCCATGACAATGGGGCTGAGGATTATTTGGGGGGAATGTGCCTCTGGTCTTTCTCCACAGCCAAGGCTTTATAGTCTTTCCACCCTCTTCTACAAAATTCCTGAGCCATGGTGAGAGTCGAGGTCTACTGTAGAGCTCAGCACTTAGCAGCTTCTGGACTCTTTCCTCAGTGTCTGTCTCGTCTTCCCAGAGCAGGTTGTCAGCACCCCGTGGAGGCAGCACTCCTGCTCACCTGCCACTTCCTCTCTGGCTTCACCTGGGTCTTGCTTAAAACGGTTTTGGCTTTTCGAGTTGTTTGTGCTTCCAAATGAACTGAAGGATTGATTTTTCTATTTCCGTGAAGAACGCCATTGGAATCTTGATGGGGATTGCATTAAATGCGCTGTCGCTTTTGGTAAGATTGACATTTTCACAACATTGATTCTTCCAATCTGAGAACTTGCGATGTCTTTCCATTTCCTAGTGTCTTCGGTAGTTTCTCTCGGGAGTATTTTAATGTTTTCACTGGAGAGCTCCTGCACTTCCTTGGTTAGGTTTATTCCAAATTACCTTTTTTTTTTTTGAGGCAATTGTGAATGGGGTGGTTCTCTGGTTTCATCCTTGGCTTGGTTGTTGTGAGTATATAGGAAGGCTACTGATTTATGCGTGTGGATTTTGTATCTTGCTACATTGCTAAAAGTGTTTATCACCTCTAACAGTTTGCTGAGAGATTCTTTAGGGTCCTTTAAGTAAAGAACCATATGATTTGAAAACAATGATAATTTGATCTCTTCCTTCCCAATTCACATCCCTTTTATTTGTGTCTCTTGCTGTATTGCGATAGCTAAGAGTTCAAGAACTATATTAAATGAAAGTGGGACTGTGGATTCCCTTATCTTCCTGCTGAGTTCAGTGAAAATGCTTCAAGTTTTCCCCAGCTAGTATCATGTTGGCTATAGGTTTGTCATAAATGGCCTTTGTTATGTTGAGATACGTTCCTTCTATTCCCACTTTCTTTAGGACTTTTACATGAAGGGATGTTGGATTTTTGTCAAATAACTTTTCTGCATCTATTGAGATGATCTTGTGATATTATCCTTCGGTTCATTTATATAGTATATTACATTGATCAATTTGTGCATATTGAACCATCCTTGCATCTCTGGGATAAACCTACCTGGTTGGGGTAAATGATCTTTTTGATGGATTCTTGTATTCTGTTTGTCAGTATTTTGTTGAGAATTTTTACATCTATGTTCATGAGCAAGATTGTAATTTTCCATGTTTATTGTCTTTGTCTGGTTTTGGTATCAGGGTAATTAATGCTGGCTTCTTTAATGGAGGTTGGTAGTACTCTTTCCTTTTCTATTTTATGGAAAAGTTTGAGGAGTATTGGTGTTAGTTCTTCAGTGAAGGTCTGGTAGAATTCACCAGTAAATCCATCTTGGCCTGGATTTGTTTTAGATGGGAGATTTTTTTTTTTATAACTGCTTGGGTCTCAGTGCTTGTTATAGGTCTGTTTCAAGGGTTTGTCTCATCTTGATTTAGTTTGGTAGGTCATATATATGTAGAAAATCATCCGTTTCTTTCAGATTTTCAAACTTGGTGGCATATATGTTCTCAGAGTATGTTTTTATGATTTTCTGATTTTCATTTGTATGTTGTAATGGTCCTTTTTCATCTCTAATTTTATTAATTTGTGTCTTTTTTTCTTTCTTTTGATCAGTTTGCTAAGGGTTTATCAATCTTGTTTATTCTTTCAAAGAACCAACTCTTTTATTGATTCTTTGTATTTTTTGTTTCTATTTCATTAATTTCCACCCTAATCTTTATTTCTTCCCATCTACTGATTTTTAGTTTGCCTTATTCTTCTTTTTCCAAGGCCTTAAGTTGAAGCATTAAGTTGTTTACTTGTGACCTTTCTAATTTATATATGTATATATATATTATATTATTATATATATAATAGCAGAGAGAGAAGAGAGAGAGAGAATGGGGCATGCCAGAGCCAAGCAGAGAGAGAAGAGAGAGAATGGGGCATGCCAGAGCCAAGCAGAGAGAGAGAGAGAGAAGAGAGAGAGAGAATGGGGCATGCCAGAGCCTCCAGCTGATGTCAATAGGCTCTGAATGCATGTAGCACCTTGTGCATCTGGTTTTACATGGGCACTGGGGAATCAAACTTGGGTTGTTAGGTATGCAGGCCTTGACCATTGAGCAATCTCTTCAGCCCTTTAGTTTCTTAATATAGGCACTTAAAGGTGTAAATTTCCATCTTAGGACTGCATTCATTGTGTCCCGTAGACTTTGGTATGTTGTGTTTTCATTTTCATTTGATTCTATGAATTTTTTATTTCATTCTTAATTTCTTCCATGACCCATTCATCGTTCTTAGTGTACTGCTTAAGGTCCATGAGTTTGAATATGTTCTAGTTTTTCCTTTTTTCTTTTTTGCTGTTGCTTTTTACTTTAATCCCATTGTGATCACATGATAGAGTACAGCTAATTATTTCATTTTCCTAAGCTTGTGAAGATTTGCTTTATGTCCTAATATATGTTCGATTTTAGAGAATATTCCATGTGCTGCTGAGAAGAATGTATATTAGGACGAAATGTTCTGTAGGTATCTGCTAGGTCCATTTGTTCTGTAGTGCCATTTAGTCCAGATGCTTCTCTGTTTATTTTTTATTTTTTATTTTTTTTTGCTGAGATGACCTGTCAATTGGTGAGAGTGGGGTGTTGAAGTCTCCCACTGCAATTGTGCTTGGTGTTATCTGTGACCTCAATTCTAATAATGAAATTGGGAGCAACTGTGTTTGGTGCATGCATATATATATATATATATATATATATATATATATATGTAATTTGTTATGTCCTTTTGAATTGTTCCTTTAATCACTATGTAAGGACCTTCCTTAATTTTCTTAACTATTGTTGGTTTGAAGTCTACGCTGTCTGATATTAGGATAGCACCACCTGCTTGTTCCCTAAGGCTATTTGCTTGAAACACCATTTTCCATCCTTTCACCCTAAGTAGGTGTCAAAGATGCATTTATTGGAGACACGGAACAGAAACATCCTGCCTTTTATTTCAGTCTTTTCATTAGGGCACTGAGGTCATTGATGTTAGTTTTGAAAGGTGTTTATTCCTCAATGTCCCAATGAAAGTCCTTATTTCTCCTTCAATTGTGAAGGAGAGCTTTGCTGGATACTCTTGGTTGTCAGTTGTTATCGTTCAGAACTTGGAAGACATCACTCCAAGCCCTTCTTGTTTTTAAAGTTTAGTTGAGTAATCTGTTGTTATTCTGATCGACTTGCCTTTATAGGTTATGCTGTGCTTCTCTCTGTTTTCAATATATTTTCTTTGATCTGTGTGTGTTCAGGAGTTTATTTATAATATGGTGAGGAGAGGCTCTTTCCTGGTTTTGTCTATTTGGTGTTCTAAATGCTTCCTGTATCTGCATTGGCACCACTTTCCCTATTTGGGGGACATTTGTCTTCTATGATTTTGGTGAAAATGTCGACTATTCCCTTAGAGTAAAAATCTTCCCCTTCCACTACAACTTGAATTCTTACGTTTGATCTCTTCATAGTGCCCTGAATGTCTTGAGATTCCCTTTCACACCTTATTAGTCTGTCTTCCTCTTTGATGGACACTTCCGGTTCTGCCACCTTGGCTTCCAGTTTAGATATTCTGTCCTCTCCTTGACGCGTTATACTGGTGGGACTTTCTACAGAGTTTTGTATTCGACTTACTGTTCTTTTCATTTTTCATATTTCTAATCGGTATAGCCTACAGTTCCCTCATATTCTATTTGCATGATTTTTGAACATATCAAAGCTTTTGTAATCCTGATGAATGTCTTCTGTCTCATCAACTCTGTCTTCGACAGAGCCTTTAATAGATTTTCTTTCTGTTGCATTTTTTTCTGCATCATATTTGTCTTTGTTGAGTTCCATAAGGTTTGATTTTCCTGATGCTTCCTGGAATTCATTCCTGCATTTGAACATGTCTTCATTAAGCTTAATTAAGGTTATTGAGATCCTCTAATTTTGGCTTACCTTCAATTCATTTCTCTCCCTTTTGAGGTCCCTCTGCTTTTCCCCAACTAAGGTAAGCCTAGTGGTGAAGACTGTGCTCTGCAAGAACTGATTCTGTTCCAGTTATTTATGCGACTGTTGAATTCTGCTTCCAGTTCAGCCATTACCTTGGTCAAGGTCTCCTTGAGATTATGACCTAAGCTTCTTGTACTCTTCATTTTGGGCTTGTGTTTCTGTTGTCTCCTCTATATTTCACGGGCGACTTCCATTGTGGTTCTAGGAGGTCTTACCAGAGATGTTTCCGTTTGTTGTGTTCTTATTGCCCATCTTAGTATAAAGGTCTTGTTTTCCTGAGGAGGAAGGAAATAGTGGCCCTTGTAGGATCTCCAGTGAGTGTTATTTTTGTTTTGAGTGGAATTAGAATGGGATTGCATCGTATCCACAGATGCACAGGTTGCAGACATTACAAGCGCACCAGCCACTGAAACTAAAGCTGTGGTTGTAGGTGGGCAGCATGGAGTGAGCACGCAGGCCCCAATCATAGCACACAGCTCACCAGCCTGGAGTGCACAGGCCCCTAACACACTAGCACCCCGAAGCTCAGGTCCCAAACTCACATGCCCTTCACTGCCTTGAGCCCATGGCCCTTGCGGAGTCTTCGGTGACTGTTCTGTTTGAGGTTTAAGCTGGAGTGGAGTGGGATGGCGTTGTATCCACGGACACATGGGTTGCGGAGGTTTCAGGTGCACCAGCAGTTCTGGGCTGGTGGCGGGCAAGAAAGTTGCTTTGGAGGTCAGAAATCTCCCCTAGCAGTGACCACTGCTGTGTCCGGCCTCTGGGGCTCAGTGGCTTCTGGAGAAGCAGCCCTTTGGCCAGCTGAGTAGATTCTAGATTTCACACTTACAACCCATGGCCTGTGCCTGCCAGAGAGCTCTGTGCTCCCTAATTAGGGTGGCAGCAAGTCACCAAGGGGGGTGCCAGTAGGCAGAGGAGGTGTGGGGGGAGACGGTTGTAAAGGAATAAAACTCTTATTTCTTCAGTGAGTATTCTGTTTGGGATTTGAGCCAGATTGGACTAGCACTGTATCCATACATAGACATGGTGACAGAAGTCACAAGCGCACCAGCCACTCTGGGCTGCTGGCTGATACTAGAGATGTACTTGGAGGTGGACGCACAGGCCCCAAACACACTGCGCCCCTGACCGGCCTGGTGTGCACAGGCCCGTTACCATACTGGTGCCCCGAAGCCCAAGTCCCAAACTTGCCATGACCTTCACCATCTTGAGTTATCACACCGCCCCATACACACCTCACTAGTCCGTGGTGCCCGGGCCTCACATACACTGGTGACCCTAGAGCCAAGGCCCCAAACATGGCTCTTCACCAGCCAGGAGCACACTGGCCTCAAACATGCTGATACCCCAAACGCACTGACCCCAAACACTCCTTGCCTCTCACCACCAGCTCAGAGCACAGGCCCCAAACACACTGACCAGGAGCGCACTGACCCCAAACAAGCAGAGCTCCTCACCTGTCTGGGGTGCACAGTCCCCAAACATGCTGACACCCGGAACTTTTCAGCACCAAACACCGTGCACCCTTCATCTGCCTGGAGCATGCCGGTCCCCCTCATCCATCTGGGGTGCATATCCCCAAATATGCTGCACTCTTTATCACCCGGCCTGATTTTTGAGTTTTTGAGGTAGGGTCTCACTGTGGCCCAGGCTGACCTGGAATCAACTCGTAGTCCCAGGCTGGCCTTGAACTCATGGTGATCCTCCTCCCTCTGCCTCCTGAGTGCTGGGTTTAAAGGTGTGCACCACCACTAAACTTCAGCTTTTCAGAAAAAGCTTTAAAAGATGCAACAGAGGAGAGATTGCTCAGTGGTTAAGGCGACTGCCTGCAAAGCCCAATGACCTGGGTTCAATTCCCCAGTTCCCACATAGAGACAGATCCACAGGTTGGTGCAACTGGAATTCATTTGTAGCAGTTGGAGGCCCTGGTATACTCTTCTCTCCTCTCTCTCTCTCTCTCTCTCTCTCTCTCTCTCTCTCTCTCCCTCCCTCCCTCCCTCCCTCTCTCTGCTTGAAAATAAAAAATTATTTTAAAAAAATATGCAACAGAGCTATGCATTGTTGGAATGATGAAAGAGATGAATCCAGAAAAATGCCCCAACTACATTTTAACTAGTTTCCTTTTGAGTAAATTAAAGAGTCCAAGAGCCAGGTGTGGCAGCGCACACCTTTAATCCCAGCACTCGGGAGGCTGTAGGAGGATCTCCGTGAGTTCCAGTTCACCCTGAGACTACATAGTGAATTCCAGGTCAGCCTGGGCTAGAGCAAGATCCTACCTCAAAAACCCTAATAATAATAATAATGATAATATAGAAGTGAATAAAAAGAGTCCAATTAAGAAACCTCTAAGCAGCTTTTCAGGATTGGGACGCTGTGGCCTGAGAGCTGCCTCCTCTGAGGCCTCCAGGACAGACCTCCATAAGGAAAATCCCTTTGGGCTCAAATACACACACATGCTAACCAACAGACTCCTAAATCCAAGGTTCTACACAGAGAGTAGGAAAAATAAAAAGGACAATTCTAATGCTGTTTTTTTTAACATTTTATTGATATCTGTTTTGACCCCTGCTATAGCTTCATAAGCGAAGTGTCTATAAAGTCCAAGACTGATGGCATTCTACTCAAATTATACCTTAAATCCCTGAAAATATGACTTCTGAAATTTGGGAAGTTGAATCTGGGACAAGGGAATGCCGAGGATACGGTTTTCATGTCTGTGACCTTGAATATGAGTCAGGGCCCTCCAATGAAAACGGGGAGCACGTCTGTCAGAGGGTGATGGCTTCTCTCCTCTGCAGACTCATGAAAGGTTTGGATTGTTTCAGGTCGAGTGAGGACACACGGATACAGAGGGGAGAACCCGACATGTCGCCCGTAGATTTGTCTGCTAAGTCAGTGGATTTACGGAACCAGCATCCGTGTCTCTTTCTTGGGTCCTGTATTCCTGCCTCAGATTCCTCTTTCAGGTATTTCCCTTGCATGTCTTTCTGTGGGGTCAGCAGGGCCAGTTTTCTTAGCTTTTGCCTGAGAAAGTGGCCAAAATAACTAAGGGTTTCTGATGCATCTCGCGTCTGTGTCTAGCTGCAAGGTGTGTGTTGTATTTGTGTGTGGTTTTCAGAAGAATGAAAAGCTCTCCTAAGACCCTTTATGGTCTTAAAATCTATCATTAGAGCAAATGCCAATCGTGTTAAGGACTGTGACGAGGCCTTCACATATTCCAGATACTAATTTTAAAAGTATTATACAAATTTAGAAACTATCACCTAAAGATATTTCTCATTGAATAAAACTACATGAACTTAGTCTAAAAATTTAGAAAGATCTTTAGCAATTATCATTCTTACATCTGTGAATTTTAATATAACTTTGTTCAGTTAGCAAGCGGCTGATAGCTGTCCACTCTCTGCAGAAGTGTATCTGAGTATCCAGGGGAATAAAACCTGCAAGAAAAAATGACTGTGAGATACTTCATTCAAAGATGTCACAGAGTAGGTACAAAAGATTCAGAGACAATTTACTGAAATGATTTTGTGAGTGAAGTCCCACCTATACCAACTCAAAACGCTGTGTGACGGCGAGACCTGTAAGGAGGACGGGCGATGACAAAGGAGATGCTTTCCGAGCATCTTTGATCCAGGCCTGATATCTCACTTCAGGCTTTATTTTTATTGCAGAACCTGACTCACACTCCTGCGAATGGATTTTTTTTATATATCAGATATACAGCCCATCCTATGGGTTGCATTCCAGTTGTAGAAAGCATTCCT
Organism: Zapus hudsonius; assembly: GCA_004024765.1. NCBI lineage: Eukaryota > Metazoa > Chordata > Mammalia > Rodentia > Dipodidae > Zapus > Zapus hudsonius. The sequence continues at coordinate 28,924 of PVHP010013080.1, read as the reverse complement.
TCATCACTTATCGGATCTGGTCAGAATTCACATGGAACTATTTAATAAAGGGTTTTTAAACATTCGTGTTTTTTTCTAGGTAGGGTCTCACTCTAGCCCAGGCTGATCTGGATTCACTATGTAGCCCCAGGCTGGCCTTTAACTCATGGTAATTCTCCTGCCTCAAGTGCTGGGAGTATACCTCCTTGCCAGGTCTGACATTCATATTCTATAAACTAGAAAATCAACTTCATTGGTTCTTGGGCATACATAGTATTCTAAGTTTATGCTTCTAAACTGAGCATTTTAAAGAAATTTAGTATGAATGTATTAAACATACTGATTAGTGTTTGTAAGATGCTTTGTTTGAAATTCCATGGAAAGAATTTTCATGTACATAAAAACATGTCAAATAAAATTTGGCAGAAACTCTAGTAAACATCTGAAAAAGTGTAATTTTACATTTTCTAAAAGTCTCTGAGAGTGTTTTCTCTAGATGAAATCCAATGTTAAAGACTTGCTTTGTCTTTACCTATGCTATGACTCATAATTTGTATCCACGGATTCATCCTACAATTTGTCAAATGTAGGTGGGCAAAACAGAGCTGTGTTTTCTTCAGTAGTGTCCCATGCACAATCAGGGTTAAGCAGGGCAAAAAAGTGTACCTACTAAGCTCATTTAAATAACGCCTTTCTTCAAAGGGCCTTCTGCCCCTGAAAAATGTCCTTCGGTGGTGTATTTCTTCAAAGAAGCTTTGCCCTGGGAACTCGTGATAATTGTTCTCTGGGTCTGAGTTCATACAAATTTGAAAGGTGGCCTCACCTTCCTAGAAACCTTGCAAATGTGTCAGACACAAGATAGGTACTTTTTATATAAATGCAACAGGTAGATTTTTTAAAACCTTATAAAAACTGTGCTATTTACGATGGTACTCACTAGCCATATGGGCAAACAAACACTAGTTAGTAAGCTTGAGGAACTGAATTTTTTATATTAAATTGAAGGTTTAAAACTGACCCAGTTAAATTACTAGAAAACATTTAGGTATGGTTGGAATATCTTATGAGTCTACTTTTTCAATTGTAAATTTAATATAATCTAAATACAGATCAAATACAGGCAGTGAAGTTTACCATCTGAATTGAGATGCAATAAAATACTATAAAATTCACAATAACTCCATAAATTTTACACAGATTGCAAGTCGAAATGATAATGTTTGTATATTTGGAAAACCAAAAAAAAATTATTTACCCTGTTTTATCTTACTTTGAGAAAGGGTCTCACTGGAGCCCAGGCTGACCATTTTGTAGCTCAGGCTGGCCTCCAACTCAAGCAATTCTCCTCCTACCTTGGCCTCCCAAGTGCCCGGATTAAAGGCATGTGCCATCACACCCAACTTACTTTACTTCTTAAATATGGCTACCAGAAAATTTGAAATTTGGCTCATTTTATATTGGACACGGTTACTTTAAAATAAAGACCCCCCTGCCAAAAAACCAAATACATTCTACTACTGATTCTTGAGGGTTCACTAGGCTTGTTTCCATTCAAACTGTATTACCAGAGACTTCAGAGAAGGAACCGTGCTCAGACACACCCCCGCCCCTAACAGCAGTGCAGACAGACCAGGAAGGAATGTCAAATGCAGACCCATAACCTGTCCATTCACTGCAAGAAAGCCCCATCCCACTAGCCTATCTGATGCCTCCTCTTAGGAAAAAGGATGGCACTATCATAAACTAAAGGCAATTTAAGTCTAAGCAGAATAAACTTATTTTATTTCTTTTTTACTTGTAAAAATGAAGCAAAAATTTGCTTCTGATATATGTATCACCAAAACAAAGAATGAAAAACAAGTAACCAAGTAGTGCTATATAATTTCTCTAATACTATTGTAAAATTAAGTCTGATCTGCCTGTAGTGTTTTCAACCTCGATGGGAAGATGAAAATGGAGGTGGTGTCCATCAAAGGATAGCAATAGTGACTGAACGGAATTCCTAAGCCCTTGGCTAATCATCATCTCAGTTAGCTGTAATGCTATGAAACAGGTGATAATCTTAACCAGAAACTGGCTTAAAGGGTAAAATGTCGTCTCTCAGATCACACAGGAAGTAAATGAAACTGAGGTAAGTCTGTTTGACATATGACCTGAGCCTTTAGCCATCATATTTCTCATCAATGAGCCGAAATAAGCTCCCCTCCAGAAGTGGGAAATTTCCTCCCTCCCTCCCTCCCTCAACCCCGGCTATCCTAGCCTGTCTCCAAATGACCTGTAAGAATCCAAGTGAATTGGCTTGACTTCAGACCACGTAGAACTGCTTTCTTGACCTTCTGGCCATGATCAAGTGTAGAGCACGATCACTATGATGCCAGGGATGTGCTGGGTGCTGGAGCCCTGTACACACTTCCTTCCTCAGATCAGCTTTCCAGAAGCCACTTCCTCCCCAGTGCCACCAAGGTCCAGAGATCAGAGTCCACTGTGGCTGTGGAGGGGGCCAGACCTGGAGCACCTTTCCCTCCTTACCATCGACTTATAGTAGAAATGCTTAAAGAACACTGGTATTGAAAGGAAATAGGAAAGACTCTTCAGGCTGATATCAAGTTAAGAGAATTTATTAACTGGTCGTCTGCCTTATAAAATATAACTATTCTAAGAGATTTGTTATTAAGTAGTCTTGAGAAATATATAATTGCGAATATAAAGCCATTTTAAACATTGTGTCAGCCTATTTTCACAGGAAGACAATGCTTTAAAGATTTCCACAAAACACCATTTTATAGAATCTAATGCTTTAAAAACATTAGCTAGGGCTGGAGAGATGGCTCAGCGGGTAAGGCACTTGCCTCCAGTGCCTAAAGCCCTGGGTCCCACATAAGCCAGACCCACAAGGTGGTGGCCCTGGTGTGCTCTCTCTCTCCCTCCCTCCCTCCCTCTCTCTCTCTCTCTTCTCTCTCTCTCTCTCTCTGCTTAAAAATGAATAAATAAAATATTTTTTTAATTAGCTAACAAATTGTTCATGAAAACGAGATAGTATTTGAAATAAAATTACAGATTACAGTGTGTCAGAAGTTTAAATTATACAACGGTATTTTGACAAAACACCAAATTAAAAATATTGCAATTTTTTATTTACCCCAATTAAAATGTGTCTAAAAACGAGTAAAAGGAAACGAACTTTTTTCAAGAAAGTTCCTTCTCCAGCAGTGGATCCTACCTTTCATGGGCCTTTATTTTCCATTTTTCTTTAATTTTACTTTTTAAAGAAAATTTAATTGAAAGTTATTTTAAATTTATGTAAAATATCATTCTTTCTGAAGGGTCATATAACCCATGTATAAAAATTTTATTAATAAAAAATTTTTATAATTCTTTCAGCTAGTGACTGTCCATATATCTTTTGTTATACAACCTTTGGTTAAAAGCTGTAATTTATGTTATAATATTTAGGCTTTAGAATGGGAAATCTTATTTCCTAATATTAGTGGATAAATTATAAACATACCTTGTATTCTGTATGTTCTATAGCATTTTTCAAGGTGACCTTGTTAAAGTTATTCTGTTTCCTTTTTTAATCTCAGCAACTTTGCTTGTATTTATCTTGGGTTCAATGGTATAGTTCTCCTTTAACGTTACAAGATCTGAGACCTGGGTTTAATGCTCTGTCATCAACTTCCTTCTTAATACTATTAATCTTGGCAGGAGGTATAGCTCAGAGGCACAGATCCTAGAACTGATATTTATGTACACATAACATTTCGTGTTGAGCTAGGTGTGATGTGATGGTCCACACCACCTGTATCTCAGAACTTGGGAGACTGAGGCAGCAGGATTTATGAGTCTAAGGAAGACCTCGTCTCAAACAACAGTAACAAGCCATGCATCGGTGGCACACGCCTTCCATCCCAGCACTCGGGAGGCAGAGGTAGGAGGATCGCAGCCTGAGACTACAGAGTGAATTCCAGGTCAGCCTGGGCTACAGTGAGACCCTACCTCGAAAAACACAAAAAACCCTAGCTTCTGATCTAGATTAGTCTTACGTACTGTGTATCAGAGGCAATAGAATGCATGTAATATTTCACATCTAGATAGTAACTTTTTGTTTTTTTTAACGTCTCTTCTAATTATAATGCTTCCACTCATGTAAATCTGATCTGAAGAAACCACACGCAGGGAACTGTGAGAATCACCATCTACAGCCTCTACATCACAGATGCACACTTTAAAAGTTTAATTTGAACTCTGTATTTGCATATTTAGTAAAGTATATATCAAATAAATGCAGAACTATCTTAGACGGGACATTCGGGATTGCTTTGGAAATGTGGAGGCTGAGCAGAGCTTGGCTACTTTCGTCTTCCCTACCTTACTATCTCCTCGGGGTAACAGTTGTTAATACTGTTGATGTACTCTTGAAGGAGGGAGCCAGGCTCTGCCTTGATCTCCTGGACCTTCTTAAGTCCTCCGCTGGTCACAAAAAGCCTCCGAGCTTTGCTGTCGTGCGGCAGCACCTTGAGAAGCGGACATGCGACATGTCAGCCTGTCTCCGCCCAGTTAGGCCGCTGCTACAGCCGCCACATGCTATCTCCCCACAACGAATGAGCCAGATCTCCTGACTGGAAGTGAAACGCCCCCTTTTTAGAAGTGCACTAACTCCTTGAGTCGGGGTTCTAAGAGCAAGGAACACAAGCAGTTAGCGAAGACCCCCCATCCAGAAGGCTTATTCCATCAAGGTATCTGCGCAACAAGGCACAAGGGTCCTTCCCACCCACCTCCCGTTGCCTCTCCGGGCTCCTTACCCACCAAAGTCTATCCTAAGCTTTGTCCCAGGGACATCAGAGCACCCGTGCTGGGCCATTTCCTGCCTCTGCCTGCTGGGCATCCTCACACTTGGCCTCCGTGTTTGATGACAGTTCCCTGTAACCCATGGCCACCATCTTGCCCACTCCTTCCTAGTGCTTGGGAGGGAAGCCGAGTCTGCCTGCCTCAGTGCTGCTGCTCTGCTTGCTCCCCTAGGACTCCATCTGTTAAGACTGTTCAAAAGGACTCAAGATGCTGCAGGTGACTGTCACAGAGCATCTCCAGTCAAGAGCACGGAGTTGCTGAAAAAGTGTCTCCGTGGCTGGAAGACCAGGTTCCCTTTTTCAGAAAGATCTTTGTGTGTCGCAGAGGAGTCAGACCGTAAGACACTGGGAAAGATTACTAAGAGACAGTTATCACAAATTTCTGTATTGCGGAGTTTTATGTCTTGGCATACTATTTACTTCTGGAAAACAATTAAAAACAGTAAAAGGCTGAGAGGCAAATGTGGATGAGGAGGGAGTGTCTTATTTATCTGTGTATTTTATTACCCTATGTTTCCTGCGCTAATAGACGGGTGAGAGTTAACTGTTTATTAGTCAAACCCAGACCCCATCTTACAGAAGAAAGCAAAGAAGGGGTTAACAGACTGTCTTCATTTTCTTCCCCTTCTCACACCCCCCCAACACTTCTTACCTTACTGAACTGTCCAACCACGTGCTTCAGAATATTGGGAGGAGCATCATACAGAAATGGCTCAAGGGCTGGTAAGTAGGTGCATTTTTGTATGATATTCTTTATGGCTTTTTTACTCTATTAAAATACAAAGAAAAATATATATAAAATCTTGACAATTCATGTCTTTCTAGAGTTTGAAAATGAAATCATTTTACCGGTCTAACTTATGGTGGCTTTATTTCAAAAAATAGTTGTTTGAAAAATTATTTTTGACTGGTTTTCTCAAGAATACCCTGCTAGTTGTGTTCATGGGAAACCTGAAAATGTACAAAGAATTGTTGTTGGGCTTTTACAGTATCTATCAGGACATTAAAATTATAATGATAGTTATAGACTTTAAATTAACATGTATTAGCATAAGAATCTATAGATATGAAACGAAACCATACTGTTTCTTCTAATCAACAACTATGACCACACAGCTACTATAGAACATCATTTTCACTTATTCTATGTTCTCCAAAAGACTCGGTGGCCCCTGTATTTGCATTCAGAAATGTCTGCTGTGTACATATTCAACAAGCGTTTGCAGAGACACTGCTATAAGCTCATGCGAAGAAATGTAACCATTCTCAAGGAAAAGCAAAATCGTATCTTCTCATCTGTCAAAAGAGCCCCTTGCAGGACTAGAGAGGTGGCACAGTGGATAAAGCGCTTATCACATGAGCAGAGCAACTGGATTTTGGAACCAGGTAGGTATGGAAACCACCTGTAACCCCAGCCAGGATTCAGGCAGTGGAGGCAGGGGAACCTCAGAGCAAGCCGGCTAGCGAGACGAGCTGAATCAGGGAGGTCTGGGTTCAAGGGTAAGACATAGCCAGGTAAATAAGATGGAGGATTATTGAGGAAGACACCTTACCCAACCTCTGGCTTCATGCTTGGGCTCGAGCACACAGAAAACCTCTCAACACTAGGAAGGGCATCAGCCACCAGCAAAAGGACAGGGGCGACATGGGGTTTTCTGCCCCCACCGGCCCAGCTCTCTCGTTTCAAAGGGCTTCTGTGCAGTGCATCCCGGCCGCAGATGCAGCTCAAGAAGGCCCTGACCCGCTCGCTCACTGCAGCAGCTCTTCTGAAGCCACGGCTGACCAGGGTTTTCTTTCTATGCTTTATGTCCCCTCATTATGGCCAGCTTCACACGAACTGTGTTTGCCTCCAGCCCTCCACGTGTTTTTGTAGGTGCTGCTGTGCCTCTGTGCATCTTCAGGGGTTTTGCTCTGCTCACCTTTTCTTTCTTTTAAAAAAAATATATTTTATTTATTCATTTTCAAGCAGAGATAGAGAGAGAGAGAGAGAGAGAGAGAGAGAGAGAGAGAGAGCACACCAGGGCCACCACCTTGTGGTTCTGGCTTCTGTGGGTCCTGGGGAATTGAACCCAGGGCCTTAGGCACTGGTGGCAAGTGCCTTAACCGCTGAGCTATCTCTCCAGCCCTCACCTTTTCTTTCTTTAAGGCCTTAGCCAACGTGGTCTTCTGATTTTCTTACCGAATGTTTGGCAACGATTTTGAAATAAAAGACCATTTTGACTTTCATTTCACGGATTTTTAAGTAGTAAATGGATTCAGCCAGACTTTCATATTTTGGCTATCAGTAAAAGATCTATTGAATTTTACATTTTATTAGAAACCCAGCCTCGCATAACCTCTTATGACACATTTGACCTCAAACATTGCTGAACACATAAAACACAGAATGTAAGAAATGTAGCCCAACTTTTCTCACAAGTAGTATAAGTTGAAAATAAGCTCTCAGTTCCCAGCATACTTGACTGTACTGTCCCTCTGTGAACCATCCTAAGATCATGGCGACTTCAGCAGCCCAACAACTTGAACGTAACTGCTCCTGGTGGCGAGGACAATAACTGCTCCCACAGACCCATTAACTGCACCACAGAAACAGCATTCCCCTAATTCTAATAATTATAGCTTGACTTGTGTGCTACCAAGCTTTCAGTCAGGAGCTCTAGAGGAGTCTCCACAAGTCCTCTCTGGAGCATCTGCAGGTCCTAACTGGGATTAACTGGAGATGAGCGCAGGAATCCGGTGTGAAGCTAGAATTAGCGAGTAGAAAGAATAACTATGGAGAGCGGAGAGGAGTTAGCGGAGAGGTTGGGAAGGGACAGAAGACGGGGTGGGGGGGGCAGGGAGGACAGGGAGAGAATGACACAAAAGTTAACACAACTTGAAACCCTCATTCGGACTAGCCTTCTACAAGAGAGAACCACCAATACAGCCCAGACAGGAGGTGGGAAAACCTTAACCTTAAAACCATGGACTCCGGCCAGTAAATCCAGGCCCAGAACTGGGTTACCTTCCACAGTGAGCTGTTGGCCAGAAAGATCCATGAGGTATTCCAAAACAACCTGCCAGAGCTAAAAGGTAAGATCGGATTGCTGAAATACCACAGGCTTGCTCACCAGACATTGGAACACCATGCTGGACCCAAAAGGAAGCTAGCCCCCCCCCCACTTTCCTCCCAGCTGTGGGAGCTGTTGGGAGGGCAATGGTAACAGCATGGACAAGCAAGAACCTGGTAGACCCCAGACTCAACCAGCCACGCAAGAACACACTTATGCCACAGTGGCATGAGGCCCACTAGAAACCGAGTCAGAATCTCATGGTCCGAAACTCAGACATCAGAGAGAAGCACTCACTGCTCTCTGTGGACGAAGAGTAGGTTCGTACACCAAAAAATATCTCCAAAAACTTTGTATACCCCCTCTAACTAAGCTGCTAAGAATCGGTTTTATTTTACAGATGGCAGAGAAAATGAAAGAGTCAAGATTCATCAATCAACCAAAAACGTAGCTGAGTGCCCACTGTGAGACTTCCCACCTCCATCACATCTGCGGGGACCCAGGAGAAATTGCAGAGGAAGAGGCGCCCTGAACACTGCTCTTGCTGCTAACCCACAACCAGCTCCAGGGTGAAGGTGACCAATCAAAACCTGTCAAGGCAGAAATCCAGGGGCTACAGACAACTCAACATGAAATCAGACTGCCAAGAGGCCTGCCGTGGCTCGGGGACACTGGAGAAGAGGTGGCAAAAAGATGTAAGAGCCACAGAGTGGTTAGGAACACCCTGAGACACGGTCCCCTGCTGTCCCACAGGGAGTAACTGAGGCCTCCATGCCCCACATGGGTGCTCTGACACCAGGGGGAGGGTCGCCAGGGTGGCTGAGACTGAAGCCAGGGGATGGAAGAGTATAACCTGCTATATTTTATGTAAACTTAAAAAAACATAAAGCTGTGAAAAACTGAAATGAGAACAACTGTGACCACAAAAATACAATAACTGCATCAAGTAAGTATCCTAGAAATATTTTATAATTGACTCAGATGCCAAACTAAGACCCATTTCAATGATGCCTCTAAATCAAAACAGATAAAAATGCCAAATATTTTAACTATGCATGTAGGTAAGCTTATCAGATAAAAGGTACTTTTTAAAAGATTTTCCTTAAGGAGTAGGCAAATAGTAACATTATGTAGCAGCCTGGGAGAAATTCTAAGAGGCTGGCCATCGGAGAGTGCTTACAGACGCTAACGTGCCTTTGGGACAAAATGAACTTCCTCACAGCCTTTAACTTGACAGTTGCCACAGAGAATCAAGGGAGAAACACTCTGAGGCATTCCCTGACATCCTTGGATCTACTCTGCTCCACTGAGATAGTATCAAAGCAAACAGACTTGACTGGGCTTCATTCTAAAGCCTCTAAAAAAACTAAAATAATACAAAAGACCTTAGAGATAAAACTTCTATAATAAGAAAATATTCAGATGAACTTGAAGTCTTGGCAAGAATCTGTTATCAGGATAATGACAAAGTTTCTTTTTAATTTAATACCTAGTATGCTTCCTGAAAGAAAACACTACATCAAATACAAGCAGAAAAAGCTTCATTTTATTTATCTATTTGTTTGTTTGTTTGCAAGTCGAGAGAGAAAGGATGGTGTCCCAGGGCCTCCAGCCCCTGCAAATGCACTCCAGACCCACGCACCACTTTGCGCGTCTGGCTTTATGTGAGTACTGGGGAATCGAACCCAGGCTGTCATCTCTTCAGTCCCTAAAACTTAATTTCTTATCTACCTAGTTAACCTAATAAAGCCATCTTTGTAAACTATAAACATTATAAAGGTTATTTTATTTTGAAAGTTTTCTAGGGCTGGGAAGATGCTCTGCTTGCACGGTCTGCCAGCAGGGTTAAATTCCCAAGCTACCCACGTAAGCCAGACTTAAAAATCTAGTGTTCACTTGTGGTAGCAAGAGGCCCTGGCGTGCTCAAATACACAATACACATATGCAAAGAAATAATTTGTTTAAAAAATTTATGTTTTCTAACTTACTTTACTCTAGTGATGTTTACACAATGACATTAAATACCAAATTATGCCAGACACGGTGGCTCGTGCTTATAAATCCCTGCAATTGGAAGGCTAAGGCAAGTGGATCACCATGAGTTCAAGGCCAGCCTGGTTTACATAGTGAGTTCAGTATAGCCTAGGCTACAGAATGACAACCCCCATCTTTAAAAACTTTAAAAATTATAGAGAACTAGATATAGATATGGACCCGGGAATACCGGGGATACAGCTTAGTGATTGAGTGCTTGTTTGCCTGGTTGTGCAAGGCTCTGGGTTCCATCCCCAGAACCATACTCACCCATCCATGCACATAGAAATACAGAAAGCATACTTAGTGCTGCCTAAGTGAAACCCAAGGGTTTTGGTTTCCCCAGCTAGAATTACCACTGATTCCACTACTCATCACTCATTCTCTAGTTTATGGGCTCCTGTATTTTCTAGTTTTTGAAGACGGGGTCTCTCTATGTCTAGCCTCAACTCGTGATTTGCCTGCCTTTGTCTACTAAGTGCTGGGAATTTAGGTAAGTGCCAGTACAACTCACTCTAGCTCATGTGTTCTTTCTATTATTTCTAAAACATAAGTAAATAAAAGTTGGTAATGGCAGGAACCTAAAAGTGTAGAGCTTATTTTTAAATATTAATAACGAGCCTATTAATAATTCCTAAATTGAATACAGTTACGATGATAGTCTGGGCTCAGCTAATGCCTACAGAGGAGGTCACATCATTGAATTGATCCCTGAAGAGGAGGGCGCAGAAGTGGAAAGGGTTAAGAAGGAAAGAAGGAAAGGAGGAGGAGCTAAAAGAGGAAAGCGCATGTACATTAGTCTCACGTTTTGTAAATCAGCTGGGCCTGATCAAATCCAGCTGCAAGGGCGTTGCGATTTCTCGCAAGACTTAAAGAGCCAGATGCTTCTTGAACTACTGCTCCTCTTTCTCTTTCCTGCCAATTTTTGCCAACTGGTCACAATGCCCAAGAGACATGCAGGGGAAGCCCTGCTTATAACACACTGCTTTGATCTGCAAATCTTATAAAAGCTCAGAAAAATGTTAATATGGAAATTCCCTTGAAGAATTTTTAGAATGGTAGCATCTAAAATATAGCTTTGCTTTTATAAAATTTTAAGTCAAACTAATTATTAAATACAACTTTCAAAGTCTCTAAAGCATATAGTCGCGGGAACGTCCTGCTTCATTATACCACTATGCCATCCAATATGACATTACAGAAAATGTTTTCCTATTTGTTCTTTTACTGTTTCAATTAAAATTTGAATGCAATTTACTCTCAGTCATCCTATTTTGAATGATTTCTTTCTCTAAGCTCTTCTCTAGCCAAGTCAGCTCAAAAAGCTGCGTGTTTTCCCAATAGAAAGCTGCTCGGCTCGAGTGGGCACGGGCACTGGCACCGCCAGTCCTGCAGAAGAAAGCAGAGACCGGGAATCGCCTGGGTGCATGACAAGCAGCAGCTCTGCTTGTCACCACACAGCTCACACAGAACAGGAGAGGAGGGATGGAGGGAGAGGCCAGAGGTTCTGCTCCAGCAACCGCAGGCAAGTTCAACCCCACCTGCTGCAGGTGAGCGCATGGCGCCACACACACTGCACATACCACATGCATACACATACAAGCAAAAAAAGTGTATTTAAAACATTGGAGGGGGCAGGCGTGGTGGTGTAGCCTTTAACCCCAGCACTCAGAAGACAGAAGAGGTAGGAGGATCTCCCTGAGTTCAAGGCCACCCTGAGACGTGAATTCCAGGTCAGCCTGGGCTAGAGCGAGACCTTACTTTGAAAATATTTTTTTTCTTTCTTTGGGCTGGAGAGATGGGTCGGTGGTTAAGGTGCTTGCCAATAAAGCAGAAGGACCCGAGTTTAATTCCCCAGTGCCCACGTAAAGCCAGATGCACCAGGTGGCACACGCATCTGGAGTTCGTTTGCGGTGACTGGAGGTCCTGGTGTGCCCTCTCTCTCTCCCTTTCTCTCTCTCTCTCTCTCAAATAAATAAATAAAATACTTTATATATATATAAGAGTTATTACATAACCTATCCTACTTTATTCTCGTGTACATGAGTCATTTTAGAAGTAATATTTTTCATCAAATTGTCTTTCTGGTTTAAAATGTTTAATTTAGTGAACTGTATATTTAATTATGTACAAAGCACATAATTAAGGAGAATTAGGAGAGGTGAACTACAGCTTTGGGCTTTTCACTAGTTGTGTCAAACCTTTGAAAAGCACCTCAAATTCTTTTGGACTCACTTTCTTTAAATGTAGGTAGACAAAGGGCTGTCCGGCAAATCTCAACTCAAAACTTCTATTGTGAGAGCTGAGGAGATGGCTCAGTGCCTGAGAGTACTTTTGCACAAGTGCAAACTCGCACCGCCAGGACTCCTGCAATCCCAGTGCTGAGGGACGGAGGGAGGAGGGCCGCCAGGGACTCCCTGCTGAAAAATGGGTAGCTCCGTGTTCAGTGAGAAACACTGGCTCAGAGGAATAAGGCAGAAAGGCAACAGCAGCTGTCCTCCTCACACGTGTGAATAGCATACTTTCATACCAAACACACAGCTGGTATTATTCTTTAATTCCTATTTCACAGGAAATGTCAACAGGAAAACAGAAAGCAAAAACCAGACAACTTTTTTTTATAAACAACTTTATGTGCATAAAATCCTTTTTTGGTTTTGGAGACAAGTATAACTCATTTTCAAAGAAGTGTGACCCCAGCTTTTTTGATAAATTTGTATTTTTTTGACTCAGAAAAAAACAATACTGACCCTCAGGAAAATTAAAATATTTTAAAGCTCGTGGAACCTAACCAATTTTCCCAAACACTTACTTTCACTTGCAGGTCCTCAGACGTCTCTGTTGACATGTACAGAGAGAGCAGAACGGGCAAAGTGTTAGAGACGGCGACAGCCCGAGCGTGTTCAGGAGTGTGTCTCCCGATCTGTCCCAAGGCCCAAGCGGCGGCAGCCTTAATATGATCCTCTGGTTCTTCTGACAGACAGATTGACAGCTGGGGCACACCCTGCAGCGGCCAAGAACACCAAGGGTTATTTAGAAGCCTTTTCATTCAGCCTGGATCCTGTTTTGCCTAAAAGGTTCAAAAAAGAGCACCTCCCAAGGGCTGTCATTTATCAAGTCAATAAAAGAACTAGAACTAAATTACCTTAACTTGTAGCAATTCAGCTTAACTAAGAATCTCTCGCCTAGCTTTTCCCGCTCCCAAAAAAGAGGGACTTTTCACCAAATAACAAATGCCATAGATTAGGCAAAACCATGTTCCATTGTAATTAACTAAAATGTTTAAGTAAGATCTTGAAACCTTGATTTTCCTTTGTTAAAAAGTTAACTTAGGGCTGGGCGTGGTGGGGCTCACCTTTGGTTCCAGCACTGATTTACAGTATCACCATGAGTTTGAGGCCACCTTGGGGTTACAGAGTGAGTTTCTAGTTACCCTGGTCTCAAGTGAGACACTACCTTTAAAACAACAACAAAAAAGTTAACTTAGAACTAGAGATATAGCCATAGAGCACTTGCCTAGCATGTGTGAGGCCCTGGGTTCAATCCTTAGCAACAGAGAGAGAGAGAGAGAGAGAGAGAGAGAGAGAGAGAGAGAGAGAGAGAGAGAGAGAGAACTTAGAATCTTTTAATAAAGATATTATCTTTTCACCAAGCATAAAGAACAAAATAACTACTACAGAGTCTAAATCAAATAATATGAGCAAGAATCACAAGTATCTCCCCACTCCCCACCCCCACCCAGGTAGGGTCTCTCTCTAGCCCAGGCTGACTTAGAATTCACTATGTAGCCTCAGGGTGGCCTCGAACTCACTGAGATCCTCCTACCTGTGCCTCCAGAGTGCTGGGATTAAAGGTGTGGCCACCATGCCCAGCCCAAGTATCTTTTGGAAGGAAAATATTCCCCTACTATCTTTCCTGAAATAGTAAATAATTTTCCATTAATCCTGGCCAACTTTTTAATTTTATTTTTTTGTTTGTTTTAGTTTTTCTTGATAAGGTCTCACTCTAGCCCAAGCTGACCTGGAACTCACTTTATAGTCTCAGACTAGCCTCCAACTCACAGCAATCCTCTTACCTCTGCCTCCCGAGTGCTGGGATTAAAGGTATGTACCACCACACCCGGTCTGGTCAACGTTTTAATTAGTTTTGCTCATTTTAACATGACAGATTGTCAAAGTAGAGATGATTGCTTTTGTTACACAAAGAACATGCTTACAGACTGCATCTTATCTAAATAAAAACAGACTAGAGGGCCTCAAACATATCACAGTTTATATACTTACGAAAGAGTCAAGTAGACCATTGAAGTTCAGATTCTGGTTCTGCTAACTATTTTGAACTCAAATTTTAGTACCACAGCATTTAGTACGACAACATCCAGCATCACACGCTCAGGACGCCATGACAAAGGCCAAAGCCATCATATATGTTCCCCTCCGCCTTAAATTTGACTTTTAGGATCCATTTCCTGTAGAGACCTACTATCTTTCCTCATCTGACCCCTTCCTACAAGTGAAAGTGTATGTCCATGGATACAAAAGGTCAGACTTGTCCTCAGAATGAAGCAACTTTCTAAAAGCTCTTACTTGCAGGACGTAACGAGGCCTTGCACTCCATCCTGGGCCTGCCTCCCCAGCCACAGTTGGTACGAGACAGAGCAGGAATGACCTCAAAAGTTAGAGTGCCTTCAATGTTGGGCCACAGCTCGACGTGTGCCAAGCCTCGGACTCCCACTGCCGCCTGGAGCCTGGACCCTTCTCTGGGTCAAGACTGCTCCTACCTGATGGGTTCATACAACGTTGTAGCTTAGGATCAAGAAAAGCCCCAGATCAAGGAAAGGTTTCCAAACACTACTAATTAGCCATTTCCCCTACATCTGAGAAGAGGAATTCGCCGAGAGCTCTCTCCCATCTTCCAGGAAAAGGAAGAACGCATAACCCTCTGAGAGGAGCAAACTGATCAATGGACAGGTCATTACCACGGCTGTTTCAACCCCTGTGCTCTGCATGCTGGTAAAGATGCCTAATTCCTCAAGGCTGACCTATGTTGCCATTCAAACACAGACAGTAAGTAAAGTTGTTGTTTGTTACAAAGCACTCCCTGTGTCCTGACCCTCTCTTCAAGGCTGCCTTAGGGAGCCCCAGGGAAGTGGCCCGTTAGTTTTCTATCCCCCAGGTTCTATACGATACCCAGGAGGGATGAAGCCAACTCGCACCTTGGATATGATCACAGCCATGGCCAGGTTCTCGGAATGAGCAGCCACGTAACCGAGCATCATGATACCAGGCAGCCGAATGTTCCCTTTGCAGGAGCCGATGCTGTCGATCACGGCCGCAACGCCTCCAGCATTAACTATCAACTGTGAAAGCTGAGGGCGAGGAGCAAGAGCACAGAGCATCAGGTGACCGTGACATCAGAGCTGGCCACTCTTTAGGACAATTGAAATGTGATTTGGAGAAATTACTACATGAAAGAAACAGTCGCAGATAACAAGCCTACCTTTCCCGAGAGGAGGAGGTTTATTCTGTGGCTCCGTCTGTCACTCACTGATAGCACTGCCTTTATCCCTACTATAATGGATGTCAAAATTCCTCGCCTAGACACGGCATAGGGCTAGTTCCCAACTAGCTGACTACTGAAATGCCCAATCACATGCCTGAGTATAAAGAAGAATCAATGACTTCCCTATGAAACCCCTTTGCTGGTACTGACCACTAGCACATTATACTTCAATGTTGCAAAATCTCAACCAAACAAAGATGTTAGATGAAATAAAGAACGAGGACTTTAACAGGAAAATTGATTGTCAAAATATGCATTAAAAAAGGATTTAAGTCTTCAGAATCGGCTGACTGGATTCATCCTGCTTCTGTTGAATCTAAGAACTCAGAGCAGGAAATAACCATGGCCGAGCAGCTGACAAGCCCTGTGGGCTGTCCCAACTCGAGATGGAAAATCTCATTTTCACTGCTACCCGACACACAGACCCCATAATCTAGAAATGGAAAGCTGGAAATGGTTAGAAACTGTCAAACTGAAAGTCCATTCATAAAACTCAGTGGTTCTCAAATTTGAGATTTTGTATCCAGAGAACATTTGGTACTGTATGGAGACATTGTTTTGATCGTTACCACTTGGGGGGAGAACAAGAATGGTCATCTGGTGGACAGGGGCTAGGAATACGGGTGAGTATCCATCCTGGGATGTATACAATAGGCCACCACAAAAAAGAATTATCCAGTCCAAAATATCAACGGTGCTAAGGATGAGAAACCCCCGAATGGAGGTCGATCACAAGGCATGACCCAGAGGCCCTACAAACACATCTGTTCTTACAATGTATCTAATTAAGGAGAATGAAGATAGCAAAGTAAAGTTAAGTCTAATTTCTCCTGGAGGTGTTTGGGTTGTACCTCGGGGGTGTGCTTGGCGATCTCTCTAATTAAAGTACAGGCATTTTTCTTCACGTAATCATCTCTGTCCTTCAGACACGTGAGCACAACTGGGAAAATCTCAGCTTCCACGACCATTTCTGCCAGGTCCACAGAGTGCTTTGCGATCTGACTGAGAGCTGACAGGACCTGATGCTGGTGAGGAAAAGAGCAGGGCATTACGGGCAGGGACTGACCAGTCCACCTCAGAGTTCAGATGCAATTAAAGTTTTCGAATTCAAATTCCTTTATAAAAAGAATCCTGAAAAGAACTACATATCCAGCACAACTGAAGACTTCTGAGTCTTGGAACATTCACACCCTGCTCACAGAGTCAATTTTTTAGAGTTCTACACTAATCATTTTAAAACCTTACCTAGTGGAGCTGATTAAGGAATAGTGTCTGAGCTGAGAAGATGGCTCAGTGGTTAAAGGTACTTGCTTGCAAAGCCCGCTGGTTGAGGTTCAATTCCCAAGCTCCCCATGCACGTAATACCGGAGACAAAAAGTAGTGAGAACCTCGGGGCTTTGTATGCGGAGGCAAGAGGTCCTGTGCACGCATGCACGTGCACACACACGCTCAAATAATGAATACATTTTAAAATTACTTTTAAAAAGAATATGACCTCCACATGCTTGGGCTGCAGGGCACTGAGAAATCCAGCGAGCTGAGCTAGAAAGCTCCTCCCTGTTGAGCAGCTGTCAGTGCTGGCAAGAGCTGGGCAGCACACAGCCTTCTAGGAGAGAGACATCACCGATGGGGTTAAACGGTGACCCTGGAAGCCCTATGGCTGGCCAGCCAGGCCAAATGAGCCAACCAGTGCAATAGTGGCATGTCTGTTTGGGGGGGGGGACTGGAGGCCCCTCCATGGCAAAAGCCTACAGCTCCTATGGCTGGGGAGGTGCTAAGGCCTAGGGGAGTGACACGGCCGGCTGGCTGAAGACAGATACTGTGTCCAGCCGCGGCCCTGCCAGCACGTGTGCACGTCCCTGCCGCTTTCACTGCTGGGTTAGAGAAGCTTCTCTTTTTCAGATGGTGGTGGCCACTGCGGTGACTCAGAAGTCCTCACAGTGCTGAGAAGAGGAGGCTCAGGGACCAGCGCAGAAGATGAGGCAGAAGAGGCGAAGGGGAGGACGCAAAATGGCCTTCATATCCATGACCTCACAGAGGCTGGCACTGCCTACACAGACCTGCATGAAAGGAGGAAAATAGAAGAGAGACAAGATGGAAGACAGGGATTCCGTGGAGGGGGACCAAAGGGGGAGACGAGATGAGGAAGCTGTCAATGAAAAGTTGAAAAAGGACACAACATTTAGATGCCCAGCACTTCTTTTGGCATTGCTTTTATTTGTATTTGCTCGTGTGTGTGTGTGTGTGTGTGTGTGTGTGTGTGTGTGTGTGTGTGCATGCAGCAGAGTCTCTTGTCACTGCAAACTAGACCATAAGCACACACCACTTCTTGCTTCTGGCTTTACATGGGTGCTGGGGAACTGAACCTGGGACAACAGCACCTCTACCCCCGAGCCTTCTAGGCCCCATCACTTCTTATACGACACTAAGGTTTCTACCTTGGGTATTTGGTACAATAATAATCAAGCAGAAGTAGCGTCTTTTTGCTATGCTATTGGTACCATTTTAAAGAACTTATCATTGCTTGACTAACATTAACAATTTAAAAACTTTATATAGAAGTAAAATTATATTTTCAGAAGGTTGTAAGAAGACTAACGCAGACATAACAATTTTTTTTTAGACATAACAATTTGCACAAGAAAGTTAAGTATTTTAGGGGTGAGCTAAAAAAAATCATTAGGGCCTTTCCACCCCCAGAGACTGGATCCTTTATTCAAATTATCGACATTAACACTGAGGTTACCCCTAAATTTCAACACTGCACATTGATCTTCCCAGCACATCTTAATTGTGTCATTCTCATAGCATTATTTCGACAGATTAAAATACCAAATACATAATCTACTTGCGCCTGTCTCCAATGATAATTTACGAATAACTTCATATAACATCCATCTGTAGACACTTCCATTTCTAAAGTCACGCAGGGCCTGGCGTGAGTGTCTGCGAACCTCCTTTTCAAATACCTTCAGTTTCGAGTCGGGGTTGAGGATCATCTGGGCCAAGTGGGCAATGGCCCCCGCATCCACCACGGTCTGCGCGAGCTCTGGCGAGTGCTTTGAAATATCGCTGAGGGCCGAGGCCGCGATCCTTTTCAAAGCGATTTCGGGCTCTTGGATGCACAGAACTAGAAGAGGAACCGCTCCCGCATCGACCACGGCTTGTGACAGTTCTGTGGGTCCGAGAAAAGTCATTAAGTCAGTCTGGTAGCTGACCCTTGTGGGGCCGTTTTTCACCCTGACAGACACAGCAGAGAGAGCGAGGGTGCGCTTCCCTCTCTCCACATCTGCATTTCAAATCAGCCTCCTGGTTTCATAAACCATGTGGACCAATCCTGAGCTGAAAAGAACACAGGTCAATAGATGGCCTCCATTTACATGCACCCATTTGAGGTAGATTAGGGTGAAACGGATTGTTATTCTTTTTTTTAGAGAGTAAGCAGATGTCAGCTGTTTAAGCTCTGACAAGCCTGCGCTTCTCAATAGGCAAGCATTTTATGCATGGTTTACAAAAACAGAGAAAATTAAAGTACCAAAAATTTACCAACCACACTAATTAGGCAGTATTTTGTGCTACTTCTGTGAGTAAACATGAGCATGAATCTTGTGCCAATAATGTCAATTTTTAACTTCCTTTCATCTTGGAACACTTTAAAAAGATTTTAAAATACTTTATACAAAACAAAAAGCTGTGTTTTCATTACATTGAAAACACTTTCAAAAATGAGGTTTGCAACTTAACAGCACGCTTATATATAAATGTTAATATTTAGATAAAGGACTAAATACATCTCAGCCATGTTACACCAGAAAGCAAGTAAATATCTTATGGATACACATGTTAATATATATAGAAAACATCTATCAAAATATTTTAAATTATAAAAAACGGGAGACATCAAAGCAGACTCATAGACGTGTAAGCAATGCCTTTTGGGAAACATAAAACTCTATACAGCTACAAACTCTGTTCTTACTGACTTATGGCCTCTTTCTGAATTATATATGATTTCAATAACTTCTTTCCAGACTATCTTTGTATTTTCCCAAACTTGTAGTAACTTTGCAAGATATAAGTGTCTTAATTGTCAAGATAAAACAGCTGTCTACCGTATCGCTTAAAGTCTTATTTTTCAAAAGATTGGTGACATGGTGCTTTTTAAAGGAAACTAATTTTATCAAATGCAGGTTAGTACCCATAATTTGTTTTTCTTAAATTATCATATTTAGCTTAGAAATCTCAATATTGTATAAAGTTTGTTCATTCTTTCATTAAACAAGTATTAATAAAGGTTATTTAATACTAGTGCCAGTGACACACTTTTGCAAATTAACACTACATTCATTAGCAAACACATGTTTTAAATTTTAAAATCTGGTGTGAAATATAATTTTCAATGGGAAGTCTGTACGTGATCTCAAGTACCTGATGTAAATAAGAGGGATTTTTTTTTTAAGTTAATGCAACAGCAGGTGGCAATCTGGCAATGTAACAGGTTCCTGGGCAGCTGTTTCTGGTTAGCCACTGCGATTGTGTGAATTGTGAGATGGCTCAATGGTTAAGGCATTTTACCTGCAAAGCAGAAGTACCCACATAAAGCCAGATGCACAAGTGGCACATGTGTCTGGAGTTAGTTTGCAATGACTAGAGGCCCTGGCATGCTCATTCATTCTCTCTCGCTCTCTCTTTCTCTCTCTCTCTCTCTCTCTCTCCCTCCCTCCCTCCCTCCCTCACTCCCTCACTCATTCTCTCTTTTTCTCTCTCAAATAAATTTTAAAGTTTCCTTCAAAAAAATCAGTGAACTTACAAATTTATCTTAGCCTCACTTTAAATTTTTTAAAATATTTTATTTATTCATTTTCAAGGAGAGAGAGAGAGAGAGAGAGAGAGAGAGAGAGAGAGAGAGAGAGAGAGAGTGAGCGGGGCCACCACCTTGAGGGTCTGGCTTATGTGGGTCCTGGGGAATTGAACTGGGGACCTTAGGCACTGAAGGCAAGTGCCTTACCCCTGAGCCATCTCTCCAGCCCTAAATTTTTAATTCATCTTCAAAATTTTTAAAGACATTTATTATTAGTTAATAACATGTGGCATAATCATACTGTTAGGTAGTAAGATTAAAAGTGCTTATAGCTGTTTTAAAATACAAAGAGAAAACTGGGTATGCTGGTACACATCTATAATCCCAGCACACGGGAGGTGTAAGCAGGAGGACCTGGAGTTCAAGGTCATTGTCAACTCTTTAGCAAATTTGTGGCCTGCCGGAGCTACAAGATAGCCTGTCTCAAAAATAAACAGCAGGGTGCACTGGTGCACACCTTCAATCTCAGCACTCGGGAGGCAGAGTAGAAGAGTCACCAGGAGTTGGAGGCCAGCCTGGGACTACAGAGTGACTTCCAGATAAGCCTGGGAAAGAGACCGACCTCGAAAGACAGCAGCAAGATACCAAAAACAGGCAAATGTAAGGCAAAGGGGGAGGAGGCTATAGCTCAGTGGTTAAGCATTTACCTCGCCAGTGCAGTAAAGCCCTGGGTTCCATCCCCAATACAGAAAGAAAGGGGGGAGGCTACAAGTGTATTTCTAGACTAATAGCACTTATACTGGTTTGATGGTGCTATTGTTGATATACTTCTTGTCTTTCCAACTACTTTCGATGTAATTTTTAACAAAAATGAAAAATGTAAATATGCCTTCTGTCCATATATAGAGTGCGTGCTGGGGCTAAATACACTCATATTATGATTCCAGAGGGAACACAGACAAGATATTTAGCTTGTTTTCAGTAAAGCAGAATATTCTTTTTCGTTCACAAATAGGTGGAATGTGTCTTCTACTAGGGAAAAGAATCTCATTATTCTTCAAAGAATTATTGTATGTGCTAGACATCTACATTTTCACACTCCAGCTGCTGCCTTTATTTACATCCTTCTATAAGCTCAAAGGCTGTATTTTAAATGAGGGCTGGTCACGATCAAGCATATACTTTCAGACTATAACATGCCAGAAAGAAAAGCTTTCCTAATTTGTAAACATTAAGCCATGTATTACACACAGACTGACCACTGGATGGAGTCTGCGTGGTAGCTGTTTCCACACAGGGTGGCCTGTCCTTCTTGGTGTCGCATGGTGAGTGAGGGGAAGAGGCTCTACCATTGAGCTACCTCCCAGCCCTCACTGTCTTCTTAACTAGACCTGAGGAGCTGTTTGTTTAGCTCCAAGATGGTGAGCTCAATGCCCACTGAGCCTGGGCAAGTACGTGAAGTTAAGAAGTAAAGCCGAGAGGTAAGGAAGCCAGGCCAGGGAGGCCGTCGGGGCTCCTCCTCTGATGAGGGACCACAGCCTTCTCAGCCTCAGCCCAGCACGGCTTGCAAGAAGGCTGTCCTATTGTTGTCAGACCTCTTTTGAATGGGAAGTTCCCTGGCTTTGAGCATTGAAAAGCTTATTTTTAAAAAGAGCTCTGTGTGAAACAACATAGTGCAGGCCACATGAAACACATCTGTGGGCTCCAAACACAACCACTACTTTATGGCCTTGGACTTCAACGGCCTCTGTGTGGGCAGCTGGGAAGGAGGAAAGACGAGGCTCTTCTAGTTTGACTTAGGAAGTCACGTCCGGGGGTGGTTGTGCTCATCTAAGAAAACTTCGAGAAAAATTCCAAGAAATTGATGAAAACCTAAACATCCAGCAAAAGAAAGGGTCCGGGGATTCATCTAAAAATATGACTCTTAATTAATTTTCTGCTCTTAATGGAAATGTAAGGGAGAAGAATTTGAGCAAAATTAAGTGATTCTGAGAACTCATAAAAAGAGCTCCAAGTAACAGGCTTTCCAAAAAGGAAAAATTATGTCCTGGAACATGAATTCAAAACTCTTCTAGAAACCCAATTTCATTAATTTTACTGAGCTTTAGCTTATTTTTCAAGCACTACTTTTTTTTAAAAGGTGTTTTTTAAAACATTTATTTATTTGAGAGAGTGAGACAGAGAGAGAATGGGCATGCCAGAGCCTCTTATCCCTGCAAACCAACTCCAGATGCCTGTGCCCCTGTGCATCTGGCTTTATGTGGGTCCCAGACCCCCATATCCCTGCTAGCCTTGTCCCCAGCCCCCAACACTGCCTTCTAAGTGCTTCTAATCCCACAAAAGTTATGTTTTCGTCTGTTTCATCAGGGCTGGGGAGATTGTGACAAGTGGCCACCATATTGGTTTTTGGCTTTGAAACAGCTCCTCCATAAACTGCATGACCAGAAGAGACCCTCTAACCTCGACTACTGTTTCCTAACTGATAAATAATTTATAAGCTGTAGAATATCTATCAGATATTCTTTGCCAGTCTTCATGTCCTCCCCAGTTTACTACCAAGAGACAGCCTGTTTTGGGGTTTGTTTTTTTAGCTAAAACTCACAAAATAAACACTTAAAACTTAAGCCTTCCCACACGCACTTCCAGCCAACTGACCCCGTCCTGGTCTATTCTCCTACCTGGGGCCGCCTTCCCCACTGAGGAACGTGGGAGTGTTTCAGGTGTGGAGAGGGCAGGGAAGGAGAGCCGCAGCTGGTGGGCATGGCCCTCTGCCCACTGCCCAGGCTGCCCAGGCCTGTCCCTCATGCTCCTCATGGGCAGACACACTTTCAGATCCAAGAGCCACACTGATTCCCGGAAAGAGTGCGGTATGATTGACCACGTGCATTCAATAAATCTATAAAGTTTTTTTTTTAATTTTATTTATTCATTTTCAAGCAGATAGATGAGAGAGAGAGAGAGAGAGAGAGAGAGAGAGAGAGAGAGAGAGAGAGAGAGAGAGGGAGGGAGGGAGGGAGGGAGAGCGCACCAGGGCCACCACCTTGTGGGTCTGGTTTACGTGGGTACTGGGGAATTGAACCCAGGGCCTTAGGCATGGGAGGCAAGTGCCTTAACCACTGAGCAATCTCTCCAGCCCTATAAAGTTTAATTTCAGAATTCATACAGACATGGAGACAAAGCCCCCAAAACCCATTTCTGGCTATTAGCACCCAGTTACTTTTGATTATTGGTAAAATGTTCTGAAATCTACACATTACTTTTGGATCTTGTATTTTTCAAATAAGCTAAAATCAGATGACATCTGCTTTATTGGTTTCGTTTCCTAGCTTTCCTTCTATTGCCCTCCAAAAAATAAAGTACAATTTTCTTTCACAACTCCAGTTAAGGTCCAAACATTTTTATGTCAAATTACGCTTTACTATAATGTTAAGAAGAAAACACTGAGCGTTGTCTTTCTAGTAATCTCAATGAATTCCACTTGTAGAAAGTCACTGAGAAATATACGAGACTATTTGGAGGTAAATCTGCTGTTTTCTCTGGTTGGGGTGTGAATGATGACTTTTTCTGTGGTGTACTAGATAGCAACTCTCTTTCTTCTGAGAAATCAAGGCAGAAATCTCTTCAGGTAGCTCCAAGCTACTATGAAACAGTAAAATCACAGTTGGAATGCTATAGGAAACCCATATTTTCACAAGACATCGGGATAAGACAGATCCTATTTATGAAGTACAGTAATTTTCCCCAGGCTCAACCAAAGGGAACGGACAAGAGCATTTCGGGGCACTTTCTGACAGTATGTCTGTGCAGAGGGCTGCTCCTCAGAGCTTTGCACTACTCTAAGAGACGGCAAGGCAATGTGTCTTCTGACATAGCGAAAACTTACTCAGGATACTGATGAAGTTTCCCAGGTTTCCAGCTTCTGATTGAAAGTGCTGCCTGCGTGTTCTCAACATGCACTAAGCCACAGTGAGCCTACTGTTTCATTCTAAGAATCAGGTAGAACTATGGGATGTTTCTACCTGCTTCTGTGGGGTCTTCTTTAGGACTCTGTCATGAACCCATTAATGGAGTAATACATTACTGTCATTAACGTGGTCTTGGAAATCAGACAGATTTAGACCCAAATTCTGGTGGCACTGTTCGCATAACTTCAGTGACCTAAGTCACACTTCCTTCATTAAATAGGGAAATTCCTAATTAAGGGGAGCAGCAATCAAAATGAGCTACGGTCTCTGAAGTATGAGGCACAAAGCGAGGCTCACAGTAATTATTCAGTACACAGCAACTGCTATTATACATAGATATATACACATATATACACACACACTGAAAATCTGAAAGTCACAAAAACATTCATGATAGAATGAATGGCGGACAAGAGATCTCGCAAACAAAGTTGTCTCTGAGCTGCCTCGCAGGGTGGAAACTCCAGGTAGAGACCCACTCAGCCCAGAAGGGCACTCGTCCTTTATTAGGAAAAGAACACCTGTTCGTTTTCAAGGCCATAGGTGACGGTTCAAGTAGTAGCGGCTAATTAAGAAACTGGTTGTAGGCAACAGATAGACAAGCGATTGGGAAGTCTAAAGAGAGCACCTGCAGTCTTTCTAAAAGCCACCAAAGGAGCTTCACTTGAAAGAATGAACTTACCCTCTCTAAGGAGAAGACAGGGAGGAGTTAGAGCTGGGTGGCCAGTCCTACAAGCAGGGGATGCAGAAATTATGGCCCATATGTCAGCCTTCTTAAACAAGAGAGAACAGCAGAGACTATATGAAGGCAGCAGCACATGTAAGATGAATGACGTAGCTATTGCTGGGAGCGTCAGCAAGGGAGGAGCTGAGTGGGTTAAAAGTTTAACTCTGAGGACCGGAGAGATTGCTCAGCGGTTAAGGCATGTATGTGCCTGCAAAGCCTAATGACCCGGGTTTGATTCTCCCGTACCACGTAAATTCATAGGCAGTAGCGAGAGGCCCTGGTATGGCTATTCTCTCTCTCTCCCTCCCTCCCTCTGCCTCCCTCCCTCTTCTGGCTCTCTCTACTTGCAAAAAATAAAAACATATTTTTTTAAGTTTAACTTTGAGCCAGACACGGCCGTGCATTCTGTAATCCAAGCACTCTGGCGGTGGAGCTGCGAGGGTTGCTAGGAGTCTGAGGCCAGCCTGGGACAAGAGAGTGAGTTTCAGGTTGGCCTGGGTTTAACTTTGAATACAAACATATTCTTAATTCTACCGCATTAGTACTATAAGCATGTCTTCTAGTAATTTGTGTTCATATGAAAACTTATTTTTACATTATTCTAGTTATAATATAGTTTTATTATGTTAGCATTATGATCACTTTTCTGTTTCCATGACTATTTAGGGTCATAACTGCCTCTTTCCCTTGCTAAGTTCAATTCTATTGAGTGAATTACTATAATTTACTAAATTTCTATCAAATATTTGCTATTACAAATAATGGTATAACATTTGTATGAATATATGAATAGTTTTTCATCCTGTAGTATTTTTCTTACAAATAATTTCCAAAGCAGGTTTTCAAGGGTATGACTCTTTTTAAAAAATATTTTATTCATTTTCAAGCAGAGATACAGAAAGAGAGAGAGAGAGAGAGAGAGAGAGAGAGAGAGAGAGAGAGAACACCAGGGTCACTACCTTGTGGGTCTGGCTTATGTGGGTCCTGGGGAATTGAACTCAGGGCCTTAGGCACTGGAGGCAAATGCCTTAACTGCTGAGCCATCTCTCCAGCCCTCTAGGGTATGACTCTTTCACAACTTTAGTTTTATGCAGCTGCTTTCCATGAGTTTATATATTTTGTAGTTTGCTTCCAGTTCGCTTTATCTTTACTGTTTTTTAAATGAGTGTCACTCTACTGCACAGGCTGAACTCAGGCTCCTCCCGCCTGCAAGGAGATCAGGTGTCCTCCACCACTCCTAGCTAAATGTTATCAATGTATTCAGTGCCAACACTCATACCACAGCCAACGCCCTCTTGTTCAGATGAGGACATTTCGGCTTGGGAAGTTCAAAAGCCAAACAGAGAAGGAAAAGCTATTTATGGGCGTTTTAACAGCAGTTGGATTCCCACCACAGTTGACTGTCTCCCCGTGTTCACGTGACGCGGTGGGGCGCTTCTGTCAACCACATGGGTCTGCAAAGCCTTCTCAGTGACGTCACCAAAACTTCAGCTTCCTCCTTCCTGCCCAACCCGAGCAGACTATAACCACTTTCTTCACGGCTGCACCATCTTTCTCGTCATCTCTGCATGTGGCAAGTCTTGGAGGACTTGGAGGACCTCTCATGGAAGAGAATGATGGCCCATGAGCCATCGAGGGTGACAAACTGCACTGACCTTTTAATGAGCCAGTTTACCAATAGAGCATTTTTATTTGGTTGGTTGGTTGGCTTTTGCTTAGTTCGGTTTGGTTTTCAGGCAGGATTGTGCTGTGTAGTCCAGACTGGCCTTGAATAATACTCAGCCTAACCTCAGCTTCGGAGGTGCTGGGATTACAGGCATGCGTCCCTGTAACCTAAGGGAGCCGCCCTGCTTCTGCCCTTCCCCGTTACCTGCGTTATGGCGCGCGATGTACGCCAGCGCCCAGGCGGCAGCCTCCTTGACCCCAGGGTCGAAGTCTTCCAAGCAGATCACCAGAGTGTCCAAGGCCCCGCAGTCCACGATGGCCTGGGCCAGCTGAGGAGAGTGTTTACCAACCGCTCGCAACACAAAGGCAGCTGCTTTCTTGTAGAAACGCTGCCAGGAAAAGAAAACAAACACAGAACCTAAACCGGGCCACCAGCAACGGGAAAAGGGCATCCGTGTAAGGCTCCGTTGTTTTGGGGTCAAAGATGAAATGTAACTTGCAAAAGCCTTTTGGTTACTTTTGACAGACGCCCCATCGCGTCTGTCAGCAACCCGAGTGAAAACAAGGTCAGTTTTAAACTACATTTTAAGTGGTTGGCTCTAAAGCACACACTGAAAATTATATCAACTCAAACATAAACGTGGTACTTCCCGCAAACTCACCAAATGATGAGACTTTTGTACCTGCCGATACTGAAAGGTGCTGTTGGACTCGCGGGGACCCTTGGATTGTTAGCATGGACGACTTTCTAGCTGTGAACTGACTGGTCCATTCCTTCACTTGCCCGCAGTCCACAAGCGTGACGGGCCTCTGACGACCTCAACTAACCTTTCTGGTGACCCAAGGTCTCCCGAGACAGCGACCAAATCCCAAGATGCACTGAGCCAGCATCACGTGAAGAAAGGAAAAGCATCCATGATATTAAACTTCTCCTGGTACAGAAATAAGCTAAACAATGGTTTGCACGAGTTCTTTGTCCTCTCTTTCTAAAAAGACAATAGCGAAACACCCATATGTGACTTTTAAACGCTGCTTTAGAGTTCCAATAAGTCACTTCATTAACGAGTGAGACCCTGGAACTCAAGACTGACGTGCTTCCCTCTGTGCTCAGCTGTAACCCTGCCTGAGACGTGAAGGACTTGGGGATGATCATAACGCTTAGAAAGAAAAGCCATCAGGCTCCTAGCTGACAGTCCAAGTCTTCACTTCCTTGCAATGACCACTAAGATGCGAGGTGACAAAGCATCTTCTCTGAAAGCCTAAAATTCCGACAAAGAAAATCGAAGGACAGGGGAAAGCACACCAACTGCATTTTAAAAATTTAAAAATTACATATTTGCTAATTAAAAATGTATCCGACGTTAGTACTAGTATTTTCACGTGTCTTCTTCAGTTTCTTAAGTTATGTCACGAACCCAATCTTTACTAAGCCATTATAAAAATTAGGAAACCCTTAGGCTAGGAGCTCTCTTATCAGTTAAAGGTACTTGCTTGCCAAGCCTGTCAGGCCATGTTCAATTCCCCAGCACCCACGCGAAGCCAGATGCACAAAGTCTGCAGTTTGTTTGCAGTAGTGAGAAGCCCTGGAGTGCCCCTTCATTCTCCCATTCTCCCTCCCTCCCTTCCTTCCTTCCTCTCCTTCCTTCCTTTCTTCTTTCTTGCTTTCTTCCTTCCTTCCTTCCTTTCTGTTTTTTCTCCCTCTTTCTTTCTGCTTGCAAATAAATATATTTTTACAAAAATTAAGAAAATCTTGGGCTGGAGAGATGGCTCAGCGGTTATGGCCCTTGCCTCCAGTGCCTAAGGCCCCAGGTTCAATTCCCCAGGACCCACATAAGCCAGACACACAAGGTGGTGGCCCTGGTGCTCTCTCTCTCTCTCTCTCTCTCTCTCTCTCCCTTTGTATTTCTCTGCTTGAAATGAATAAATATTAAAAAAAAGAAAATCTTTTCTTATTGAGGACTTTGCCATATGAACACACCGTAATGGAGTCGTGTTCCCATCGATGCAGCCTCTTTTATCCCTCCCCCCCTCCGTTACACTGAGGACGCGCCTCTTTCAATTCTTACTCCATATAAACAAATCAAACTATCCCATGTTAGAATCCACGTATGAGAGAGAACATGCAGCCTTTGTCTTTCTGAGAACAGGTTACCTCACCTACTATAATCTGTTCCAGAGCCATCCATTTTCCTGCAATTTTCATAATTTCACTGTATTCTTCAGCTGAATATAATAACTGCACTAGGCATCCGTAGTGCGTCTTCACTACCCACTTGTCAGCTGACGGGCATCCA
>PVHP010013079.1:0-41654 GCA_004024765.1 Zapus hudsonius | reverse complement strand
CAGGAAAAATTATGCAGGAGGTATCACCATACCGGACTTTAAAACATACTACAAAGCCATAGTAACTAAAACAGCATGGTATTGGCAGAAAAACAGACAGTCTGACCAGTGGAATAGAATTGAAGACCCAGCCTTTAATGCAAGTAACTTCAGCTTCTTAGTCTTCGACAAGGGTGCCAACAATGTTAGCTGGGCTAAATATAGCATCTTCAACAAATGGTGCTGGACAAATTGGATAAACACATGTAAAAAAATGAAAATAGACCCATTGCTTTCACCATGCACACAGATCAACTCCAAATGGATCAGAGACCTCAATATCAAGCCTGTAACCCTGAACACCCTGGAAGAAAAAGTAGGAGGAACCCTACATGAGATAGGAGTAGGGAACAACTTCCTGTGCAAATCTCCAGTGGCCCAGGAAGTGCAACAGTCACTCAGTCAATGGGACCTGATCAGGCTCAAAAGTTTTTGTACAGACAAAAACACCATTCTCAAAGTCAATAGACCCCCTTCAAGCTGGGAGATGATTTTCTCCAGCTACAACTCAGACAAAGGCCTAATTTCCAGAACCTACAGAGAACTCAAAAAAATTAATATCAAAAACCCAAATTGCCCCCTCACAAAATGGGGCACTGATCTCAACAGAGAATTCACAGAGGAGGAAACACAAATGGCCTTTTCTCACCTGAGAAATTGCTCAACATCCTTAAGCATCAGGGAAATGCAAATCAAAACTACCATGAGATACCACCTTACCCCTGTCAGGATGGCAATCATAAAGAAAACCAACAACAATAGTTGCTGGCGAGGATGCGGGGAAAAATGAATCCTCATTCACTGCTGGTGGGATTGCAAACTTGTTCAACCGCTATGGAAAGCAGTGTGGAGACTTCTGAGAAGTATGGACATAATCCTTCCAATGGACCCAACTATCCCTCTACTAGGCATCTATCCACAAGATGTCACATCTCAACACAGAAACATTTGTACAACTATATTTATTGCAGCTCAATTCATAATAGCCAAGAATTGGAATCGGCCCAAATGCCCATCCATGGAGGAATGGACAGAGGAACTGTGGTATATTTACACAATGGAATTTTACTCAGCTGAAAGGAAAAATGAAATATCGAAATTTAGGAAAAAATGGTCTGACTTTGAGCAGATCTTACTAAGCGATCACTCAAAAGAACAGAGAATAGAATGCCACATATTCTCCTTCATATGTGGTCCTGAACTAGGATAACTGTTTTCTATATGCAGACTAGTAGAAAGAAGTGAGACGTTATGAATGAGGGGTAAGGGATGGGGTGAGGGGAATGACATAAGCATGAGGATATTAGGTTCAAAACTATAAAATACTTACGAGCATACTATAACTTATTGAGAAAGTAGTGAGCGTCGCCTGGCAAGAGGGACCATGAGTAGTAGGGGAGATAGTCTAAGCCTGTGAATAATTAGATCAGCCTGACAACCCCTGGTTCCAACCACTGGTTCCTTCCCTCACTGAGCTGTTGCACAAAGTGACTCATGAGATTCCAACAACAAGACAGAATTCTGTCAAAGCTTTTGAGTGCTTTCCACAGGCCTGAGGCAAAACCCTGTTACTGAAAAAACCACAGACTGCATCGATCAGCATCGAGAAACCCTTCAACGTCCGGAATGGTATCCAGCCCCCAGAAGGCAGTTAGTGTAGTGCTGGAAGGCACTGCACAGGCTGCCAGGGGAAACTGATCAACGACAGCTGGAGTAAACAGAGACGATTGACACGAAACACAATCTGCGGCCATGAGTAGGCTGACCCCACCTCCTACTGGGAGAGAACAGCGTACCAACAATGGAGCACTTGGTGTAATGGAGGAGCCTCGGCCTGGGGGAGACAATCAACAGCTTTCAAATTCGACCAATTTTCCACTCAGTGAGGGGGACCCCTTGTTTGGAACTAGGGATTCAGGGCGATAGGCACCAGATCCCGTACTTTTGGGCTCCCAAAACAAGATGCATTATGGGAGCAAGTGACTGGGAGACTACTAAAAATAGAATCTAGGTAATCCAGAATTGTGTATATTTGTTAACCTACACTGATCTCACTCTCCAATGGAGATTGTGTTTGTATTTTTCAGGATGCAGCGAGAGAGCTGGGGCCCATCTAACCCTACCAACCGACCGTAGGCCGATAGCTGAGATTCTGGCAAAAGAGGACCCACCACAGTCATATCATGGAGGATCCAAATGGAACCCCGCAGAGAATGACGGGATGAACAAGGGGCCCACAGCCACAGCCATTAAATCAACACAGGATAAGCCAGTGAGACAGAAACCAATGATTTTGACACAAAGACCTCTAAGCTCACAACCTTAAAGCAGCCTTAATACTCATCCACCACGACTAAGGGAACTATGCGAAAGAGGGGTCGGAAAGATTGTAAGAACCGTAGTGGGGGAGATTATCCAGAGGCATGGCCAGGAGAACCTGGCTGAATACTAGGCTATCCATGGTCCCCTGTCACAAGGACTGATCCACACGACCCATGGAGGAGGTTATCCAGTGGAGGGGGGAGGGGAGGGCAGTGGGGAATTGGGGATAACAACTCATTGTTTGCCCACTAAATGTTGTAACTCATTATGGACAATAAATTAAAAAAAAAAAGTAGTGCAGAGAATTGACTGTCCTTTCTCCCCATAGAAATGCAAATATATGCCTAATAAATACATTTCTATATTAACCAACTCTTTTGTAGAGTGAATTTATTGAACCAAAACATATAACTTAAACTGTATGCTAATGAGCATTGAGCAGCTCATAGGTGTTTGTGCTTTCCTCCCCTTTAGCTACTTCAGTATATGTTGACCTGTACATGTCAGTCTGTCTAGCTCAAACATGCCGAAGCATCTAATGCTGTGAAGGACATAGAATGTCAAAAAAAGAAAGAAAAAGGTGACCAGAGGAGATACGAATATGAATTTTAGTGTTTGGGAGTATTCACTTACCTCCCTAAATTTTTTCTTATATTCTTCCTCTTGGTAGATCAGTATAGAATTTATGTTAAGGTGAACACTTAGGCATTGCCTTAAGATGGGCTTGCTTTGATATCAGAGACTAGCACTCTCAAATTAAGGAATCAGAAGATTCAAAAGATTTTTGGAGATGAGCTTGCATGTTCCATTGGCAATGGCATTTGTCCTCCCCTTTTAATATTACCTTAACCATTCATATTTTAATATTAAAATAATAGATAATCTTGAGCTGTTTCCTTAACTTCTTGTGGCCTTTAAAAATTGTAACATACAATTAAACCAGATTATCTCAAGTGTTACTTATCCCCACAGTTCTTTGATTATATTACCTGTTCTGTGGGTATTACCTCTTGTAAAGATGTAAGATAGATGAAACAGCACTGCACTTAGTGCATGGCCTTTCACATGAAAACAGACTATTTTCTGAACAGTAGTAGCATATGCTAAGAGTAACATGTAAAAAAAATTCTTTGGGACCTCCAATAAATGATCCCCTGTGTCTATGCACTAGTTTCCTCAGCAACTTGAAGGTACAACATAAGTACCCATGACTAAAAGGATGCAAATGTCACCTTCCTTTGCTACATGCAGGTTTTGTATAATTTTATAGAGATTTTTTTATCACTCATTTGATTTTCATAAAAATTGGGATAGTTTGGAAGAAGAGTCATTAATATTCTTTACAACTTGTTCTTGTTCTGCCTTTTATGTCTGATGCTAGTGGAGACTTCTCTCTCATGTGAAATATTCCACTGATGTCCTTGGTAGATTGAGATGTTGCTAGAGAGATTGTAATAACAGCCCCGGGAACAGTCAGGAACTGCTTGTCCTATGCCGCCTGACCTGGCTAGCCAAGCTTTGTAGCATTAAATCCTTGTGTACAGACTGCGATTCACAAGACAGTTTTAATCAATTCAAATACAGCAAATCTTTCCAAACACTACAATTTTAATCAATCGGGGCCACAACATTGGAGTTGTCAGCTATTCATGTCATTTCATTACCTGTTAGTAGCAGTGATGTTGAAGTGGCTATTTCAATTTATGAAAGGAATATCTCACTAGAGTTAATAACATATGAAATGACCAGAAAGAAGAGACTGACTTTTTTTTACAAAATCTGTGGATTGTCCTCAGAGTTTTTAATAAATGTATCCTTCTCTGTCTCTGTCTCTGTCTCTATTCTCTGTAAAGAATATATAGAAATCCTATTCATACATATGTGTACAATTGCAGTTACCTTTGTTGCTTGGAAAACATTGGCCCAGAGGCAGCTTATGGGGAGGCCGGGGTTTATTTCAGGCTTACAAAATCCAGGGGAAACATCCTCAATGTCATTTGAAGCTAACTTACTTCCATAGATGCATAGCAGAGAAGCACCATCAAACAGCCAGCAAACATGAACAGCCAGGGATCAAACAGTCCCTGAACACACTTTAGAGCTAGACTACAAAATATGCCCACAGTGATACTTCCTCTAGCAGGTCTTTGTCTGCTGGAGACTCAAGTTACAATCTTAATCAAAAATACCTCTGGCAGTCTGGAGAGATGGCTCAGTGGTTAAGGCATTTGTCTGCAAAGACTAAAGACCAGGGTTTGTTTCCCTAGTACCCATGTCCAGTACCCTTGTAGAGCTAGATGCACAAGCTGGCCTGTGTGTCTGAAGTTCTTTTGCAGTGGCTGTAGGTTCTGGTATGCCCATTCTCTCTCTCTCTCTCTCTCTCTCTCTCTCTCTCTCTCTCTCTCTCTCTCTCTCTCTCTCTCTCTCTCTCTCTCTCACATAAATAAATAAGTAAATAAAATAGAACCATGTGTGGTGGCACACACCTTCAGTCCCACCCCTTGGGAGGCAAAGGTAGGAAGATTGCTGTGAGTTCAAGGCCAGCCTAGGACTACTGGGACTACAGAGTTACAGGTCAGCCTGGGCTAGACTGAGACACTACCTTAAAAAACAAAACAAAAAACCCTCTGGCTATACAGGGCATACATTCATATCCAAACTACCTCATATTCATTAAATACTTGATTATTAGTTGTTTTCCTCTAAATGGGCAAGAACTCTACTAAGTACAATTAATCCCTACACTTATATATACTCATGAGCATTTGTGTGCAAAAACATGTGCATACATGTTCTTATACCAGCTTATCTGCTTTACCTTCATTAGGATAATTAGTTGGCACGACTAAACCCAACTAAATACATTTCTGCTACTTTTTAGACTGAAATACATTGCATAGAGATATCTATTTGACAAGCCGCTTGATATCAAATTGAAGTCTCCAATTATAGTTTGTTTATTTGTGACTTCTGATTTGGGCCTTTTTCTCATCAGCTCTTAAAATTATTTCTGTGCATGTAAGCTTAGCATGCCTTTTCTAGATAACAGGTGAAGAGACCCATCATAGCTTCCCAATTTCTGTGTTATAGAAGATAGCTCCCTACTTGCTAGGCACCCTGCAGGGCTCCCAAAGAAGTTGGCTGTTCAGTTACCATTGATTGACAGTGTTGGTTTCTTCATTCTGACAAATGAACCATGGCTATGTAAGATGCCTAATGGGTAGGGGTCTCATCTTCAGTGCTTCTGACACCTTGGCCAGGATAATTCAGTCTTTGTTGTAGTGGTCTGGCCAGTGTGTCATGGGATGTTTAGCAGGATCCTAGCTTCTATCTACTAGATGCAAGGAACTTCTTTTCATCCCATCAATGTTACCCCAAAAATGTCTTGAAACATTGTCACATGTTATGATGAGTACATTATCTTCCTTGATTGACAGCCACTGACCTAAAGCCTATACTAACCACAGATTAGGTGTTCTTTAATGCCCTCAAGTTGGAATTTTGTGTTTACTCATGTTGGAAGCCAGATCAATTTAAACACACCTTCTAAGTCTCGACATAGTCTATTAGCTTTTGTGTGTGTTACCGTCACAGATAAACCAGCAAAGAAACATTATGTTTGTTTTGGTAACTCACTATGTAAATAAGTATGACCTTGAACTCCTGATCCTCCTGGCCCCACCTCTCAAATACTGGGATTATTGGTGTTCACTATTATTCCTGACCATTTATATTAGACTATTTTAAAGTAAGCTTTGGACAGTTGGAGAATGTACATATTCTGTCTTCACTTTAGACAATTATATGTTGAATATGTTGTGCATTGTGATGACCATTGTTTTCATTATAATTTCAATCTGATCTCACAACGCTACCTGTTTCAATTGTGATCACATTGCCAATTAATTCCTACTCACAATTAAATTGTAAATCTTTATAAAAGCCCTAGAAACATTCTTCCTGCCTTTGGATAATATTAAGTTTAGGAGGCTTAGTCAAGTGTTGATTCCAGGTTTGTAGCTCCTTATTATCTGAGAGGAATTGGGTACAACCGCTTAATGCCATGTTTATTGTTTTGTATAAATTATTTTTATTTGTTAAGTATTACAATGGTTTTCAGAAACTTCATAATAGAGTTGCCAGTTGTCTTCCCTAAAAAATGAGATATATGTGGTTTTGGTAGCTGGAATGTGAGGCTTGCTGAGAAATTTTTCCATATCATTTGTTCTGTAGTCAGAATTGATACTTTTATCCTAAGAGAAAAAAAAATGAGTATTCAGGTTGTCATCCTGGCAGTTAGTTGGCTCTCTTAGTATAATAAATCCCCTCTTTCCAAACTTGCCATTTAATGTCATTTGCATTTCTTATATTGGTAACTAAATCCCTCTACTAGCAATTTCAGATATTGAGATTTAAAAATAAACCTGTCTTTGTATGTTGTTATAGTAGGATAAAGCCAACCCTCAAATGAGCTATAACAGAACAACAATAATGACGGCTGACTGCTTCCTCCAAGCTATGGGAAGATTTGTTTGGTAGTTTTTGTTGTTGTTGTTGTTGATGTTATTTGTTTTGTTTTTATGACAGGGTTACATGTATCTCATTCTGGCCACAAACATATCATGTTACTAAAGATGACCTTGAATTTCTGATCTTCCTGCCTCAATCTCCAGAGTGCTGGAATTACATTCAAGCACCCATGGACCAGTTTTATAGTTTCATGCTGTGCTGAAGATCAAACCCAGGGCTTTCCTGCATACCCAGACAAGCACTCTACTGAGTTATATACCCAGATCCCTGTAGACAGTTCTAAGAGACAAAGACCAATGAAAAGGAAACCCATGATATTTTCAAACTCTGCTTATCACAGTGGAAGAAAACAGGATAAGTGTGTGTGTGCGCGCACATGCGCATGCACGCATACATACCATGGATGAAGAAAAAAGATTTTGCTTAGTTGGCTTGAAAGTAACATGAGGCAACAGTCATCATTGTTATGGACATGAAAATATGTCTGAGGCCTTATATATGTAAGAAAAACATCAGCATGAATTATCTCAAGCTAATGAATGCCATCATGTTTTTTTATACACCTCCTTCATCAATTTGCCATGGTTTCCATCAATGCATTTGTATGTATG
This sequence comes from Zapus hudsonius, assembly GCA_004024765.1. Lineage (NCBI taxonomy): Eukaryota > Metazoa > Chordata > Mammalia > Rodentia > Dipodidae > Zapus > Zapus hudsonius. The sequence continues at coordinate 34,152 of PVHP010013079.1, read as the reverse complement.
TATGTATGTGTGTATGTTATATATGTATTATATATTTTTCTAGCATGGTCAAAATATAATTTCAGTTGGGTTTCAGTTCTAGTTCTATTAGATCTTTATATACACTTACCTGGTTTTTAATTCCTCCTTTATTGCCAGACAAAAGAAAGGGAATATACCACTAAGATACATAATGGGTTGTTATAAAAATGAAAGATCGAAAGAGAACTAGAATGTGAATCCCCAGTCTTATCTTCAGTGCTGTCAGTTGGCATAAGTGAGTAATTAAAAAAGAGCCAAAATGATGGGTCTTGTATCTTAGGACCTGGAAAAAAACTTGAGAATTTCCAAAACATTTAAGTACCAGAGAATCTATAGTATTTTGAAAGAGGAGAACATTCTGAAGCATCCCTTGGTAATTCTCACTAATGCTTTAACAACTTTCAGCATCAGGAAATTCTTCTGTATGATTTACAGCCTAAATTCTTCATGCTGCATAAGCCTGTTTCTTCTTGTTCTGTCCTCAGTGGAGAGATTGAACAGCTGGTCACAGGCCCCTATGAAAGAGCCATTCACATAATTGAAAACTGTTATTACCTTGCCCCTTCAGCCACCACTCTTTCTTGCGAATTCTCTCCCTTTCCCCTCCTTTCATGGCTAAATAATTCCAACTCCCATAAGATGTTCTCAGGTGCTTCAAACCCCTTAATTATAATTGTCCCTTTCTGCTAAGTATCTGTAAGTTCTGTGTCAGTTGTAGCCACCAGAATTAGACATGGTTCTCTATGAAGGTATTAAATAGTCATGAGGTTTATAAGATAATAGTTTCATACTTGTAGTTCCATGGGTTATTTGGGGAGTTGCAGTGCACATCAACTCCCTGGTCATCCACGGAGCTGGGTGAACGAGCCTTGGAATAGCTGTGAGCCGATGAGAGAAATGACTCTTAGGATGCAACCTCAGTGGGCAGACCATTAATTGTATAGATAAAAGTTGTTTATATAGAGGAAAAGGCAGAGGTAGGGGCATAGGCAGCAAGGGGATTGGTAGGGGCAGGGTAGTCTGTGGACATCTCATGAATGGATTGTCAGGGGCCAGTAACCTGTGGATGCCTAATTTCATAGATAAATTGAGGGGGCTACCTGACTCTTAGACATGTATAGAATGGTGATGGCTGCAGAGGAAATGTAACCTTATTGTTTAGGTTTGTTATTACAGCTGAACTGTGTTTAGGCCTTGAATTACCTGCTTATCTCAGGGCACAGCTGTGGCCTGCCTGGAGGCTGGAGGGTCCAGGATATGCTTGAGATAATCAGGATCATAGACTTGTCTCAACTTCCTTAATAGAAAGAGACAGTCCCGAATGCCTTCTGGTCTCAACAAAACCCTATATCCTCCATGTCTCTTAGCAGGGTCCCACACATACCCAGCTGTCTGTATGTTCAGTTGTATACCACACCACCATGGCATTTCTTTCCTTTTATTTACTTTTATTATCATTTTTAATATGTTTATCTATTTGCAAGCAAAGCGAGAGGGGGGAATGGGCACATCTGGACATATTGCCTCTGCTAATGAACTCCAGATGTATGTGTTACTTTTGCATCTGTCTTTACTTGGGTACTGGGAATTTGAACCTGGTCCATCAGGTTTTGCAAGAAAGTACAATTATCTGCTGAGCCATCTCTGTAGCTCATAATTTTATTATTATGTTTACAGTGCTGGTGATGAAACAAAGGGGTTCATGCATACTGAACCTGTGCCCTACCACTAAGCTAGACACTTGGCCCCTCTTTGATTTTTTTTTGTTTTACTTAGGTTTGTTGTTGACTCACAGCCAGATTTATTTTCCATCTTTTGGAATAAACATTTTATGATATTATCACACTTTGTAGTAAATATAAATTTCTACCCCACACTATGTCTTTGAATGCATCTTTTTTTGTTGGTTTGTTTTTTTGAAAAAGGGTCTCACTCTAGCCCTAGCTAAACTGGAATTCATTATGTAGTCTCAGGGTGGCCTCAAACTCATGGCAATCCTCCTCCCTCTGCCTCCTCACTGCTGGGATTAAAGGTGTGCACCACCACACCTGGCATAATGCATCTTAAACATAAGTCATAACCAGTACATAAGTTCTTATTAAGCACCAATGAATTCATCTTGTAAATAGGAATGAATTAGATGTACTTTAGTTGCCTTTCTATGGTTGTTTGTCTCCTGCTTGGAAAGGGTTATTTGGCTAAAGTTGATTTCAGGAGATAATTACAGGCCATATTATAGCTGAACACTTGCATTTCTTTTCACAGTCTCTTAATACACCTTTGTCTATGTGATGGAAAAATTTGTACAATAAAGTCTAAGATGACATTACTGGGAAGAGTGAGGGTCCCAAAGAAAGAGGGCAGAATTATAGGTTACAATGGAACTGGTAGAAGCTGTACTGATGTGACTCCATTTGCCCCTCACCTGATCAGTGTGACTAGTGATTTGAACACAGAGCATGTGCTTCAAGTATAGAAAGGTTGACTACATGTTAGGAGGTTGTCAAAAAAGAGTTAAAATACTGATCATCCTGGCAGGACACAAACCACACCTAGCCTTCACAAAGGGCCCAAATGAATCCTATGAGAAAGTGACAAACAGACCAGTTACCACAGCAGTCTGATAACCCATGAAAGGTCAATGGAGACAGACACCAATGATAACCATCGTAACCCAGGGCAAAGATCCAAGGGATGCTTAAGATCTCAACAATATAGCAAACTCAAAACTCACCCGTTCTGACTCAGGGAACTGAGCAGAAGAGGGGATGGATAGAATGTAAGAGCTATGTTAGGGGAGAATATCCAGAAACATTACCTCCTTCAGCAACAATACTCAATGGGGGAAGAAAAAAAAAAAGAGAAAGAAAAACTGGCTACCTCGGATGTAGTTCATAATCTCCTAACCTATGGACAGATCCAGTATGCACATGTAGGAAGGATACCAGTGGGTAGGGGACAGAGAGGAGGGAAACAGGGACACCCTCATAAGATTTGGTTATACAATGTATATACTTATTCATAATAAAGATATAAAAATAGCTTTTTTGTAAAATAAAACAAGGTATTTTATGCTGTTTTATGACAAAATGGTTACATTAAATTAAATGTTTATAGTTTGAAAAGTTTCAGTGAAAAACATACAGACCAGTCTGCTAAAGAAGAATATATGTATATATGTGACTCAAAGTTAGGAAGAATGGCTCATTGATTGGATGGATGAATCAGGATGTTTTTCGAGGTAGGGTCTCACTCTAGCCTGGGCTAGCCTCAGGCTCATGGTGATCCTCTTCCTTCAGCCTCCCAGATGCTGGCATCAAATGTATGACCTACAACACCTGGTTAGAATCAGATTATCAAAATTGGTGAGATATTACAGAGGGTTCAAACCAAGTCCTCGGTAGAAGGGTCTGGTCTTTTTCTTAACTTATTTGATTGACAGGGTTTTTTTTTTGTGGGGGGGGGAGTTAATTTTTTCAGGTCTTTGTAAACTGTAGTTATTAGCCCCCTGTCTGAGGTAGAGCTGGCAAAGAATTTCTCCCATTTCTTTGCTTTGCTGATGGTTTCTTTTGCTGTGAAGAAACTTTTTTTAATTCATGTTTTTCCATTTGTTAATTTATGAGCCTGTTTCTTGGGCTAATGGAATCCTATTCAGAAAGTTCTTGTCTATGCCTATATCTCAGAGGGCCCTCCCTATTTTTCCCTGTAGCAGTTTCAGTGTGTAAGACTTCAAATTAAGTTATTGGATCCACTTTGAATTGGTATTTGTAGAGGGTGAAAGATTGGAATCTAATTTCATTTTTTTTCTGCAGGTGGATATACAGTTTTGCCAGCACCATTTATTGAACAGGCTGTCTTTTATCCACTGAATGTTTTGGACTCATTTGTCAAAGTTTATGTTGCCAAAACAGTGAGGATTTATCTTTGGGTCCTCTATTCAGTTCCATTGGTCTATAGGTCTGTTTTGGTGCCACTACCATGCTGTCTTTGTCCCTGTTATTCTGTAGTCTAATGTGAGAACAGGTAATAAACATCACATTCTGTGCGTTGACTTTTAGTGCTCTTTTGTGCTTCCATATGACTTCTTATTTGTTTGTTTTAATTTTTAGCTCTGTGAGGAACATCATTAAAATTTTGATGGGATTGCATTGAATCTATAGATTATTTTTAGTAATATAGTAATTTTCACATTAATTGACATTTTCATATTAATCCTGCCAATCCAGGAGTGCTATTATCTAGCATCCCCTCTGATTTCTTTTTTCAGTGTTTTGAAATTTTCATTGTAGAGGTGTTTCACATTTCTGGCTAGATTTATTCCTATGTATTTAAAAATATTAGAGCTATTATAATCTGATGTTACCTATTATTGGTGTATATGAAAGCTATTAATTTTTATATGTTGATTTTTGTATTGTACAACTTTACTGAAAATACTTATTAGCTCTAGGAGTTTTCTTGTATTGGGTCTTTTAAATACAAAATTGTGTCATCTGCAAAGACGGATAGCTTGCCTTCTGTCTTTACAATTCGTATCCCTTTTAATTCCTTCTCTTATTATTCTAGCCATTCAAGCATAGTATTGAGTGAAAGCAGCAGGAGTGGAATCCTTTCCTGGTTCTTGATTTTAGAGGACATGGTCTGTTTTTCTCCATTTAGTATAATGTTGGCTGTAGGTTTGTTATATATAGCCTTTAGTATTTTGAAGTCTGTTCCCTCTATTCCTATGTTCTCCAGTATTTTCTTAATGAAAGCATGCTGAACTTTGTCAAATGCCTTTTCTGCATTGATTGACATGATCATGTGATTTTTATTCTCAACTTTACTTATATGGTGTATCACATTTATTGATTTACATTTGTTGAACCAACCTTGCATGCCCAGTATGAATCCCTCTTGTCATGATGGATACTCTTAATGTGTTCTTGGAATTGGTTTGCATAAATATTGTTGAGAAATCTTGCATCTGTGTTCATCAGTGACATTGGTCTGCAGTTTTCTTTTTTGTTGTTGTTGTGTCATTATTTGGTTTAGGAATCAGGGTAATATTGGCTAAATCATTGGTAATATTGGTAAAATTTGGAAGTGTTTCTTCACTTTCCATTTTTGTCTCACTACCTTTAAAATTATATTCATAAACCCTTCACACTTACTTCTGACTAGCTTTTACATGTGTGTTTTTTTATTTTCAAAAAGCAGATGCAAATCTAGTCTCACTTAGGTGTGTATTTGACTTGACTTTCCTTTCTCTGTCCTTGGTTTGGTTGTGTGATCCTGTCATCTACCTAGAAGGAAAGAGTAAGAGTAGTTTTCCATGGCCTTGAGGATAAGTGGCTCTGGACGATGCTAAAGGGGAGATTTATAGAAATAGCTGTTCATAGAGGATCTCTCTTTGCAACTGTTGTTGCTTCTTTCTTTCTTTCTTTCTTTCTTTCTTTCTTTCTTTCTTTCTTTCTTTCTTTCTTTCTTTCCTTTCTTTCCTTTCTTTCCTTTCTTTCCTTTCTTTCCTTTCTTTCCCTAAATGGACTAATGCCTTTTTGACTTTTTTTTATCACCTATTCTTGCATTCTTTCACCCTTCTTCCCTCTCCTGTCTTTCTAGGCCAATAATAAGCCAGAGATTGAAGCAGCACTCTTCCTGGACTGGATGCACCTGGAGCCTCAGTCCATGGTGTGGCTGCCCGTCCTGCACAGAGTAGCCGCTGCAGAGACTGCCAAGCACCAGGCCAAGTGCAACATCTGCAAGGAGTGTCCCATCATTGGATTCAGGTATTAGGAATGAATGAAAAAAAAATTATGGCTCTCTTTTTTTTTCATGACTTGAGTTTTGACTGCTTGCTGTGCCCATTGCTGTGTTTTCTCCTCCCCAGAGTGGGAGAGAAGGTCACAGAGCTAGAACATGGATCACTGCTGTCACTTGCCTGACCCATTTCAGTCTTAATGTCGGTCCATCTGACTCATTAGACAGAATCTCTTGCCACCTTTGCTCTTCAGCTCTTCAGAAGCACATCTCTGCTTGGATAGGACTGAGTACCTGTCTTCCCAGAGATATTTGCCTTCATGGCATCCAGATTAATGGCACCACCTGCTTCCTAGAATGAAAACATTTTTGCTCTCTATTTATAGAAACTCTCCAAAAATCAGTTATAAAACCAAGTGAGGATTCTATTCTGGGTTGAAGTGTCCTGGTCGCATTCTCTTTCTCATTTGGCAGCCCCCTTTTTTTCCCCTCAAGTAACAAGAATTGTTTTAAGCACTCTTCATATTACTTCTTTATCTTTTTTTTTATTGTCCATAATGAGTTACAATATTTAGTGGGCAAACAATGAGTTGTTATCCCCAATTCCCCGCTGCCCTCCCCTCCCCACTCCGCTGGATAACCTCCTCCATGGGTCGTCTGGATCAGTCCTTGTGACAGGGGACCATGGATAGCCTAGTATTCAGCCATGTTCTCCTGGTCATGTCTCTGGATAATCTCCCCCACCTCGGCTCTCACAATCTTTCTGCCCCCTCTTCTGCACAATAATCCCACATTAATTCTGAGAGGATGATGTATTAGGCATCTGGATCAACATCAACACTGCAGTAGGAACAAGCTATCCATTGGTAAACCAGCCATGTTGTTCATGTCCATTCAAAATTCACTTAGCAGCCAAGTCAGTACCTTTCTCCTAGTTAGGCTTGAACTTAATATTTTATTTTGTAATGACATTTTACCATTGGTGTTTATCCTTCCATACTCCTTGCTTACAAATAAGATGCACAAAAACCTTTAGAGGGCTAGACAAGAGTGAGCAAGTAGTGTTTATAAAATATACTTTTCTTCCCTCCTGGTTTTGGGCAGGTAAGAATGATGCCATGGAGGCAGCAGAAGGGACCCACAGCCGACCACATTACATTTCTTAGCTTTCTTTGTCAGCTTCCTGAACCAGAGGAATTTGTATACTACAGAGGAAAGTTTGATAAAATAAAAACAAAAAAAGACAGTGCTCTGGGTGATCTAAGAGAGAGTATTTTTACCTTCAGTTCTATGCCCTTATCAAAGTATATTTTAGGAATCAATATTTTTTTTTCTTTTTTCCTTACCATCTCTCAAAAGATTATTAAAAACTTTAAACAAAAAGGTAGCTCTAGTGCTTACTTTCACCTGTATGGCCAATGGAATATGTTTATTTGAATGGGTTGAGGTTCTTATATGCAAAAGAAAAGGACAGAGGAGTGCCAAACAAAGAAGTTAGTATTTAGAAATTGAGAGGAAATGTACCAACCAGGAGTTCAGATTAGAAATTCTTTCCCCCTTGGGGTTTCAGTTTCCATATATGTTTAATGTTAGAAGGAAATTTTGAAAAGAGTGGTAGAAGAGATTATCCATGTAAATATTTGACCACTAATCATGACAGCCAATAAGAAAATGCATTGAGAAAGACCTGTTTTAATTAGAAAACTTGTTTGTTTCTTTGTTTTATGAGACAACTTTTTTTTTAAACAAAATAATTGCTTTAGAAAACATTTGTCCCCATGGTAGATAGAGACAATGCTGGGTATTAGTGTGTCTTTTCTGGAAGGTCTTTCAAATTCAAATATTTGGTCTTAAAAGACTGGAAGCTATGTCCTGTTTATCAATATGTCCTGTTTAATCTGAAAGAGCTTCTAATGGAGTTGAAATTAGAGCTGAGTTTTTCTTCCCTTCTTCCATGTTTATAGGATAAGCTTTCTGCCATTTAAAATATTTATTATATATATATTACAACAGGTTACTCTTTTATCCCCTTGTCCCAGCTCCCTTTACCCTGGGGGCCCTTCTCAGTGGGTGTTATATTCACTGTGGGATATTGAAGGCCCCTGTCAGTCCCAGTGGGTTAGGGAGAAGGTGTGGACCATGCCTCATGGTGTTCTTACCCACTCTTGTCTACCAAAATGTTTTCATACTGTAGGAGAGACACCAGAGAAGTCAATCACTTACCTTTTAGGTGACGAACATGGTATTCAGTTTCTCGAATTAAGGCAATGTGGTAGAAGGTTTCTTAGAGCATTCTTTGTGAATTTGAGTTGAAGAAATACATATGTGTTTGTTTTTGTTCTTTACCAGGTACAGAAGTCTAAAGCACTTTAATTATGACATCTGCCAAAGCTGCTTTTTTTCTGGTCGAGTGGCAAAGGGCCATAAAATGCACTATCCCATGGTGGAATATTGCACTCCTGTAAGTTAATGCTTTCCTGATGTCAATTCATTCATCTGAGATAAACTTCCTATTTGTATACTGTTACAGGACATGTTTAATGCTTTAATTTTTAAAGTTCCCAGATGGTTCCCAGCTACAGTAGGGTACTCTAGCCATAGTTTATAGAGCAGGGATGGGAAGTGATAGACAGTATTGTTGAATGACAGAAGTAGTTTTCCTCCTGATAACATAATAGTGTGCGAGTGTGTGTGTGTGTGTGTAGGCATTTCACATTTCTTGTGCACAGCCCTAGATAGTGTGGAAAGGACTCGTGGTCATTGGGTATGCTGAGCATATGGAGTGTGGTATGTGGTCTCCTCAAAATGCTGAGCCTACAACTTTCTGTCAGTGTTACTCATCTTTTGTCTCTGTGACATGCTAACACCTGACACTTTAAACATGTGTTTTATATGCAAGTACTTAATAACTTGCTTAAATGTTAGAAATTTATCTTTTAAACTGCTTTATGTGAAAAGGTATTATTTTTTGCTTTGTATATGTGTGTATATAAGTTACCTGTTGTGTGTGGTGGGGAGTATGCCTGTGTGTGTGTATGTCTATGCACATTCATATAGAGGCCAACAATGACAGTGGGTGTCCTCATTGGTTTTTTTCCACCTTACTTTTTGAAACAGTCTCAAAAAGGAGACTGAATTGATTCAAGAAGAGTAGCCCACCAAAAAGCTCCTCTCTCTACCTTCCCATTGCTGGGATTACAGGCAGGCAACACCGATTTGCTACACTCTTACATGGGTGCTGGGATCCAAACTCGGGTCCTCATGCTTGCATGGCAAGCATTTTACCCACACAGTCATCTCCTTGCTTAATATTATTATTCTTTATGCCTTTTGGACAAATGAGGACTTTGATGTCCTGAGGTTAAATAATTTGCTCATGGTTCTGCAAATAAGAGATGTGAAAACCTCTCCTAACACAGTGCTTTAGGGAAACATCTAGTGGCTGGCAGATCTTTGAAAAATTCCCAGTGAGATGGCAAGGATGCAGCATGAACCTTATGATGGTGAAATTCAAGATGGTCCATTAACCAGCAACCTGAGTGTTACCTAGGACCTTATTAGAATTGCACACCCTTAGGCCACAGTCCTGACCTTATAAATCAGAAAGATCTCTAGGGACTCTCTAACATGTCTCAGTGTGAGCAGCTGTCCTTCATAGCATATCTCTTCCAATTCCATGTGATATGCCAGGTTTTTAATTCCCTTCTTTTTCCTTCTACATTATTAATCTTCTTACAAAGGTGATGGAGAATGCACCATGCTGTAAATAGCCTGATACTTGGTTTGTGCTGCATGACAGTGATGTGGGTGTAGTTGCTAAGTGCTATAAAGTGTAATAAAAGTTAAGGTTAACTTTTGTAGCTCAAGGTTTTTCTATATAACTCTTTGTCAAATAGTCTGGTAGCTTGTACACACTTCATTTATTCATCATAACTTGTTAAGGTGGTATTGTGCCTGTTTTACCCATGAGCATTGTTTAATAGACTGATGTAAGTAACTCACTGAAGTTAGTAAATGCCAGGCCTGGTTTCAAACATACAATTCCATAGTCTTTGCACACATTTCCCAGATTCTCCCTTATTTATCAGTCAAGTGCTGTGATCCCAAAGACCAGTGGGTCGTTTGCTATGAATGGGACTCTGCCAAATCTGCCCTCAATGCCACTTCCCTTTCAGACTACATCAGGAGAAGATGTCCGTGACTTCGCCAAGGTACTAAAAAACAAATTTCGAACCAAAAGGTATTTTGCGAAGCATCCCCGAATGGGCTACCTACCAGTGCAGACTGTCTTAGAGGGGGACAACATGGAAACGTGAGTAGTGGCAGAAGCTTGATGTTTATGTGAACTTGCTCCAGCTGAATGCCCCCTGCACTCCCAAATGCAAACAGTCTCTTTGGATTGACTTTAGCTGACAAAAAGGAAAAGCTGATGTTGACTTACATTTTCCCATGTCTCCTGACAATTACCTCTTATAAAAGTAAAACTTGATTTCGCAGGGAAAAATATTATAGTCATAAATTGCTTTACAAAGGTATTAAGAAATATGGGACTGTTTACAAATGAGTGATGCTAAGATTTCATTTTTTATTTTTCTCACAAATCAGTAGATGTGTGTCTTTTTGTATCTGATTGTATGGTCATATTTAGTCACTTTTTTTTTCAATTTGAGAGAAAATACAGTCCAAGGAAATTCTTTCACAGTAAGTATTAATGATTTCCATGATCAAACTGATGATGTCTTTACCTCCTTTAAAACTTTTCCTTAAATTTTTCTGCAATTCTGATGGCAATCACACCAGTTTTCTGTGTTTTTTTTAATTCACTTTGTACCTTTATTTTGCTGCTGCTTTCCATGATTCATATTTAATTAGTTGGATTTTATTTATTAATTTTGACCTTTCAGTGATTTTTGTTGTGGCTGAGTTTGTCTGTGTCTCTCTTCACCAGCTCATTTTTTTGTTTTGCAGTCCTGTTACTCTGATCAACATCTGGCCAGTAGATTCTGTGTGAGTACTTTTGCTTGAAGGCTGCTGCTAAGCACTGACATACTCACTTGCTTGATTTTTGAAATATGTTTCTGCTTATTTATTTGTTTTGTTCTATTTTGTTTAAGACACATTAATTTCTTGTCTTGAATTTCAGTTTATTTTCTTTCTTTCTTTCTTTCTTTCTTTCTTTCTTTCTTTCTTTCTTTTTTTTTTTTTTTTTTTTTGAGAGTGCCATCTTCCATAGGCCAGGATAATCCAAGTAGGGTAAATTTCTAGTTAGCTGAAATCCTGTCCTGAATTCAGTATCAAATGAAAGGAATTATAGAAGTTTTAGTTGCCATCCTATGAAACATATTTATATATTCCTTCAGACATTATCAGGGAAGAACTTTCTGATTTTATAATAGCATTTAAGCCATATTTCTTGAGATTCAGTATTTTCGAGCCTACAGAATGATGATGGTTTATTCCTTGCATATCTTATAACAGGGCTATTAAAATTTAGCAGAATCTCATACTGAGTTTGGTTGACTAATTTCAGTGACTTAGGTCAACATTCTAATCAGATTATACCATGCTATTCATAGACATGGGATTCTAAAATTTGAACTAAACTCTAAATGAAATATTTAGCTCATAAAGAGCTATGATAGTAGAATATGTACTGTAGTTTTGTGTTATTACTGATGTGTATTAATAACAGTGCTAGTAGATATTAACATAGGGTTGATTTATCTGAATTTATATTGTTAGAAAATTCTTTTAGAGCCAGTGTGGCAATGTGTACCTGTAGTTCTAGTTACTTGGCTGGCTGAGGTAGGAGGATCAGTTGAGCCCAGGAGTTCAAGACCAGACTGGACAACCCTATTTCAACAATAAAAACTTTGAAAAGGGCTGAAAAATGGCTTAGTGGTTAAGGTGTTTGCCTGCAAAAAAAAGGACCTGAGTTCAGTTCCCCAGCACCCATGTAAAGCCAGATGCACAAGGTGGAGCATATGTTTGGAGTTCATTTGCAGTGGCTGGAGGCCCTGGTGTGTGCACTCGCGCGCTCTCTCTCTCTCTCTCTCTCTCTCTCTCTCTCTCTCTCTCTCTCTCTCTCTCTCTCAAATAACTAAATAAAATATTATTTTAAAAAACTATAAGAAATCTCAGTTAGGGGCCTTTGATTTATGTATTAGCAAGAAAGTAGGCTTATTTTCAAATTATAAGAAGTTTTTATAATGAAATTTGTTTTATGTTTGTAATGTGTTTTACAATATACTTTATCAAGATATTTAACGTTGGGTAGCTCTATTCAATGCAAAATCTAAGTAAACAAATTGGAAAAGTGGCTAATATAACAATTTGTTTTTATTGTTTTTATTTCAACATGCAATTTAACTTAACTAGATTACTTTTAAAAATTATAGTAATAAATGCAAACTATTAATTGGAATATGTTCTAGGTCTTTATTAGCCCAAAAGAAACTGACAGCTTCCAGTTTTTAGGAATACAGGAGCTATAAATATTGAATTGGACTTATGTAATTCTCAAGCTAAAACAACTTGGGGAGTTATTGAGATTCATTTATGTTTCCTGCCTGCCTGTGTGTGATTGTTTCCCCTGAGCCATGTTGTCTGCTTATAGAAAGTCTGTATGAAACCTGAAAATGTTATATCCGCAAATCCTGAGATGAATTAGATCCCGTTAAATAGATAGATTTACTCTGGGTTTTGTAAATTTAACCAAATCAGAAATTCAAAAGAACAACTTTTAAATGCATTACTGAAAGCAACAGAAAAATCATAAGCAAAGAGTAGCAGTTCTTTGAAAGAAAAGAAGCCACACATAAGCTCATGAGAAGAAAACTTCAGGACAGTCATTGGAATGTAACTTATTGAAGTAGAGGATTGTTTGCTTTTCTTAAAATTTGAAGCACTTTAAAATTAATACCATCCTTTATTAAAATATCTTTTCTAACAGTTAAAGCACACTCCCAGTTTGCCTTTTTATAAAAAGTTGGTTGGATTATTCAGAAAGAGTGGGAAGTTCTAATTTTCAGGAAACAAACAAACCCAGCAGGCTAAAGCCCATGTTTTCTTTAATACTGCAATTTTATTAAAGTCTTTACTCATAGGATTCTAAATAAAACATTAAATCTGTTGTAACACTATCTTACTCAGGCAGAGTAAAACAGGTCTTAACATGTTTTATTCTGTAAAAATTTTATTTGATGTTAACCAATCCCATGATAATGATGGCATTTAATCCATTTAATATGGAGCACAAAATTGAAAAGCTTCCCAAGATGCAGATCTTTTTTTCCTTAGTCAAAACCTTTATTTCCTTGTATCTGTCATATTATCTTAAACTGAATCTAGCACTAACCTTTCATACTGTTTGTACACAAGCAAAACCCTGCAGCACTGTTTTGAGCTCAGTGTGTGCAATCTATCTACTTTGAAATACAAAGGAATGAGAGCCTACTAATCTACTTTTCACCAAAGACAAAATGGTTGTGGGTATGATGGCTTTGACCAAGTTTGTCATACCTGGCAAAAGGAAGCAATCTTGCTTGGTTTATTGTTTCAAATTTACAAAGTGGGATGCGGGAATCATATTATTACTTTTTGGTTTTGTTTTGTATTTACTAATGCTTGGTTTTTAAAGTGATTCTTCTTTGACCAGCACTCCTTTTGACTCACTTTCTGGTTTCACAAGTGCCTCTTTTAGTGTATTTTTTTTACATTTCTGATTCCTGAGTTCTTGTGCTTGTGCATGCTGTGGTAGGTACTATGTACATTAAGAAAAATAACAGAATTATCCTCCAGGCTTAGAAATAAAGCTCTGCATATAAGATTTTGGTGTAAGATTGTACTAATATGCTTTCGATTTACATGCCTTCTTTTCTTGGTGTACTTTTGCTCCAAGGTCTCACTTTTTCTTTCTGTTTCTGAATATACCAAGCAGTAATTATTATAATAAAAACACTACTAATATATTTTCCTTGATAATAGGCTTTTACCTAATATAAATATGCATTTGAAAGACTGACAGATTCCAGAAGATGATATTTAGAAACCACACAACCCAAGTATTAAAGCATCTTTATCTGCAGTGAAGATTTCAAAACAAACCTTTGCCCTTTTCTAATAATGGACCATTTCAGGATTTTAGAAAATAAATAGATTAACTCACTAAAGCTATAGTGAACATTCACATGGATATATCTGGCCCTGCCTACTACATTGAGTAGTTATCTTTTTGTTTTCTCATGGAAATGTAAACATTTTTACACTTGACCTATACAACATTGGTTTTGTAAATAAGATCTTTATCTCTCAAGGAAGACCTCCAGTTCCCTTGTTTAATGTAGTGTGTTGCAATTATCTTACCATGTTTCTTCATTAAAGAGTAGGAATTACTAGCACGTTTTATAGAAACCTTGTGTTAGGTAGCTACAATTTCTCTTTTTCTGTACGAAAAAAAAAAATCTCTTCCTTCATGCTCAGGCTATGTCCTTGAATGTTCAGCTAAGCCTGAGGCCTCACTGAATGTGGTACTGTTGAATTTTGGGTTAATGCCTTTACCTAAGGCCTTTCTGCATCAGGATAGAAATAGAAGAGACCTTTTGTCCAACTCCAATTAAAACAAAAACCACAAGTTCAAACTGGTTTTCAGAAAAGACTTTTTCCCCGAAGGTTAATTCAAAAGATACTATAAAAACTTCTGAGATAATGGACAGATCAATTAGAAAAGTATGAAAAAAGTATTAACCCTTCCCAAATTCTATCCTATGTAGTGAACAAAAGGTAAGATTTTATTTACAAAAGCCATATGAACACATGCTAATATTTTTTCCTTTTGCTTTCCTATCTAAATATTTTGGCACCTTACTGAATTTAGTCATTCTTTTAAAACACTTTTATATAATATTGAGTCATTCTATTTTTTTCTGCAAATAGCAGAAATATTCCTTCTGTAGAAGATTGTATAGACTAAGACACCTTGATATATATATATATATATATATATATATATATATATATATATATATATATTAGTGTGGAATAGCCTCTTTGAAACTGAAGTCATTAACTGTAAATCTACTCAGAGTTTACATTAAACAAAAAAGCTGGCTAATAAACAGCATAGGTGCAAGCTGCTTCAAATATTTATCACATACTGTTAATAAAACTTCAGAATTACTGGATATGAGAAGTTACAAGCTAGGAGGCCATAATCCTATTTCAGACTTTCCCCCCCCACATTTTTCTATAATTGAAGCTTCTCAGAGAAATCTTTAATTCTCTCTTTATGACTTTTGGGGAAAAAATGGGAGAAGCTACCTCTCAAATTTGGATTTAAAATACCTGATGCTTTCTAAGATACAGGGACAACTAAATGTGCATTATTCATAGAATTAGAATCAAAGTATTCTAGGCCATGTATATTACATAATTGTGTTGGGGTCTTTTTCTCCATTAATGGATGGTATCTATGACTAATCACATTTTCTGCCTTATAGGCCTGCCTCGTCCCCTCAGCTTTCACACGATGATACTCATTCACGCATTGAGCATTATGCTAGCAGGTATGAGACTAGTTGAATGCCAGGCAAATATTGATTGAAATAACTAACCAAGGAAAGCTAACCTATAGTAATTTTAAACCAATCTTTTCTTTCTTCCTCAGTCTTTTCTGATTTTTACTAATCAGCTTGCCGTCTAACATGCATGCCATTCCACTGCATGTAGGTTTTGGACACCAACAAAAGCATGGTTCCAGCAAAATCTTATTTAACCTAGTCTGTAAATATTTTTGGTAGCCTTGTTATGATTTGTATACCGAGCACATTTTCTGCTTTGGCTTGCAAGTCCTCTAACCTCTGTAGAAAACTACTAGACTAGACAATCTGTGAAGGAATGACACTATGTTACATAAAGAACACGAAAGCACTGGCTTTTTATTTGTGCGTCTCATTTACATGATGTTCTGTAAAGAGACATAATTAATTCTCCTAACCTTATACCACTTATATCACTTTCTTTGTGTTTGAAGTAATTTTTATACTACTAATTATAACTTATTCTTGAGAAATGACTTAAAAATGGCAAATGACTTTATTATTACATTGGTGGCAAAACATATTGCTTTCTGTAAATTCATCTTTAATCAATATTCCACCTGCTGGGCATACTCATCAATTGTGGTACGCATTTACTAGTTGTACACATCTCTCAGTGGAGGGCGCTGTCTTAGATGACAGGGCTAGTGGAGGGCATAGTGTGTATTTGTTCTTAGGGAAGCTTTTCTTCTGAAAACAATGATCTATTCCCAGTGAAAGAAAATAAATCTGTTGGGGAGGGGACAACAAAATACAACTTTTAGAATTTGTATCAGAAATGCATAGTTACTAACTAACTCGTTTCTTCAATTGGTCAAGACAACACACACACACACACACACACACACACACACACACACACACACACACACCCTTAAATTTGAAGGACTCCTTTCTCTTCTTGCCATGATTTATCCTTCAGTTTTCAGGAATGTTCGACTAGGTCTTGAGTAGATTTTAAGAAGTCACATAAGTTTTAATGAACTTTTACGTTTTTTATCAGGCTAGCAGAAATGGAAAACAGCAATGGATCTTATCTAAATGATAGCATCTCTCCTAATGAGAGCATGTAAGTATCCCATCTCTTTTTACAAAATATTCCTGAAAATGAAATTGCTTTGAGGGATTTAGAGGTAGGATAGCAGAAAATATAAGAATTAGCATCGTGATTCATTTGATCTTTTAAAGAGCCATTCATTGTATTTTTTTTCTTTAACTCCTAACAGCCTGGCACAGAATGAGCTCATCCAAATTCAAGCTTTATTGGAAGTCTAAAGTAGCAAAATGAATTTGGCCTTATTCCATCTATACTTAGTTAATTCCATATGATTACAAATTGCAGAGTCCCAAACACACATATTAAAAGCTAATCTGTGGCCACACTTGCTGTATATGTAAGATAATTGGGTATAGTTTCAAAATAAATACTAACTAGTATTTTTCTCCACTCATGAGAAGTGGAAATGTGATCTTGGTCTAGGATTTCTATTCCCATATGCTAGATTAATTTGGAACTTTCCTCCAGAAATCCAAAGTGATGGATTTTATGGTTTAACTTATTCTTAATGTCACTATGGAGGACAAATCCAGGTCACATTTTGTCCGTGGGATGATAAGTGAGTCTTGTGAAACTTTAAGGATGAAAATTCAGTAGTGCTAAAAATGGCCAAGAACACAGGTATAGCAGAAAACGGACATTAACATAGACCAGGGACAGTACTCATAATACAGAACAGAGAGGAACATTGCCATGAGCCAAGGAAATGACCAGTATCTCAGGTAGACAGAGCAGATGATAAAGCAAAGTTGAAGGAAAAAAAATAAGGATCCACTAACTGAATAATGTTGAGAGAAGATAGGTGATAAAACTGCATTTGTTTTGATTTTTTTCAAATAAAATTTAGCTTTAGCTCATTCTGAGGACATACAATCCATTTTCACCCAATCCTGTGTGGTTAAAAAAAATCATAATCCTTAGGGGCAGGTTTGGTAGTTCATTTGACTTCATTTAAATGTTTCTTTTTAAGACGTTATCATCACCATCATTATAATTATTATTATATTTTGTGGTGGTGGGGATGGACCTCAGAACCTCATGCATGCTAAGCAAAAAAACTCTACCTCTGAACTGTGTAACAAGTCCCTAATAATTAGCTAATTCACCACATCTTTACTAGTTATCTAGCTTGATGGGCAAAAAAATTAAACCATGAAGATATTTTCCTAAATATCTGATTTTTTTTTACCTTCATATTAAGTGGATATGGAGTGCTGGGCATGGGGACACATGCCTGTATTCCTAACACTCTGGAGGCTGAGGGAAGAGTATTGTGAGTTTGTCGCCAGAATAGGCTATAAAGCAAGATCCTATCTCAAAAAAGCAAAGCTATTGAATATGGAGATGGAAATCTGAAAGCATCACCTTAAAAAAATCTCTAACCAGAAATGGAAGAGAATGAACTTCTTATAACTTGGAGGTAAAGTAGACCTCTTAGAAGCTTAAAGTAGTTCATTGTGAAGATATTTTTTCCTGGGTTTTAAAGAGTTTCTTTTTTCCAGGAAAGATTGCAACTGCCTCTCAGAATATGTCAGTTTGCCTCTTTTCCCCTAGGAATAGTCCTTAAGACCTATTCTGAGGAAGGAATTGTTCTTATCTTCTTTGAGTCAGTCACCTTAATGACTTTTTTATCTCCTCATTTTTTGTTTCAATATATAGTTTAATTATTGTTGCTATCCTACCTCTGGGACCTGTAAATTAAAATTAGCTGACTTAAGCAACACCTTTTGGTTAAGTTGCCTTCCACTTAAAATATTTAGTCTCTTATTTTAAGGGCTGAAGTTTTTTTTTTTCCTTAATCAGCTTCAATAATAGCATGCTTAGTGAACAGATAACTTGACAGGCTTAGGAGCAAGAGCATTAAATGACCATTTTTATGCCTTTAATATTTGCTTACTGGCTAAGTTGTCAACAAAGAGTCCCAGCATTTTTGCAATTCTACTTTTCTTTTATCCATATACATGGGCAATTGATAGCCTCTGAATTTTTGAACAATGAGCATTTTGCCTTGTCATTAATGGAGTATTAGACCACCATCTCATCAGTACCTAAATGTCTTTAAACAGGGGGAAAAAGGTCTAATTGTTCAGAGCAAAGAAATGTTTCTATTTCCAAATACACACCTGAGTCCCTGACCCACAAAACAAAATAAGGGGGGAAACCAAAACCTTTGATTTTATTTTCCAGAGATGATGAACATTTGTTAATCCAGCATTACTGCCAAAGTTTGAACCAGGACTCCCCCCTGAGCCAGCCTCGTAGTCCTGCCCAGATCTTGATTTCCTTAGAGAGTGAGGAAAGAGGGGAGCTAGAGAGAATCCTAGCTGATCTTGAGGAAGAAAACAGGTGAGTTTTCTTTCTAGCTTTGTCATTGGTAAGCGGAGTACATACACTTGCACACAGAGAAAAGTGCCAGGAATCTTCACTTAGTCATTCTATGTCTGTTTGCTAAAATAATGTTTAGCTCCTTTTGCAAATTCACTTTTTTTTAATCTGAAAGAAGAAAACAAATGCATTAGCATGATTAACAGCTCCTATTTTAGGAGTGAGGGGGTTAATGCTGATGGGAATATTTGGTTTATTGCATGTATTTTTCAGAGGCTTTGATTTATATTTGAGAATAGAATTTAAGAAAAAGGCAACATCTCATTTGTGAGTACATAAAGTGTTTGGCCATATTATCTCAGACGTTTAAGGAAATACATTCATTGGTTTGGTCATATTGGGGAACAGATTATTTCATCTAGTTCATTGTTAAACCTTCACTTATTACTTATGCTCATCATCATACCATATTAGACAGACAATTCCAGTTGCTAGTCAACACTTATAAAAGATGTTCATGGTAAAATGCAGAGATTTTCGAATGGGGAAAAACCCACAGGGGACTAAGTTGTAAAAATCTGGAGTATTGTGTAATGTCAGGATAATGCAAATCATTGGCTGTTTACTTTTGTATTACATTTATTAGATCACTGGTCCCTTGGTTAACGAAAGACTGCATATAATCACATTTTACTCACAGGGCACTTTCTTCAGACAAATGCCACCAGACATGTCTTTAATGGTAGGATTGCTCAAATGTGTAGCTCTTAAGTCTTTTTTTATCATTTTTTGTTAGCCCAAGGCAGCAAGGCCTCTTAATCTATGTAATGCACTGTGTTTGAGGACAGGTTCCCCTCAGGGAGGATATCACCTCAAGACAAAAAAGCAAACTGACATTCATCCAGTCCTTTCTGCTGCCACCTGCCTTTTAGCTCTTAATACCTCTGACCTCTAGTTGCAGCTACTTATCAGGTGAGCCTACCTTCAGTTTCTTGCCCACCTTTCCAATAAATCCTCTACACTCTCTCTACTTGTACATCTTTCCAGAACCATGCATCATGATGTTCTTCCTTTATTGGATTTCTGTGTCTTGAAAATAAATCCACCTTCTCTGTTGGGCATTCAAACCTACTACAGATTTCTCTTGACCTGCTTTTCAATTTCATCTTCTTTTATACTCCTGTGTTCTAGTCATCCTGTTGTAGCCAGTATTTTCATTCTGTTCTCATCTACTTTCTAGGTCAAGCTCAAGCTTGTTGCTAACCCCCAGATCTTCAGTGTCACCTCTGACAAAGGAGTCCCACCCACCTTCCATGACCTTGTTCAAAATAATGTTTCCTATAGAACTCTCCAGTCAGATGTAATCCACATTTGACTTATATTACCAGAACACTTTGGATGTTTCCCAGAGAAATTTTTGATGGTTTGCCTTTCTTTCAGTTGTTAACAGAACCTTCCTGTAGTGATTTTTTTTTGTCTTGCCTTTATGTCACTATAGTACCTAGGACCATAAAGGTGGTAGTATTGTGCAGGTTTGCAAAGAGAATTAATGATAATTTTATCTTCAGCTTTCTTTGTAAGATTGCTTGGGGATGAAAAAAACTATGCTAGATATATTTTCTTCTAATTTATTGAGAAGTCATTAATACTGATTAGTAGTAACCACTATACCAATTCATGTTCATTCATTAAGAAAGTCAAATAGGTAGAAAAGGTTGTGATGGATACTACAAATAGAATTTGATACTACTGAGGAGTAAATACATTTTTACTATATGATTGTTGCTGCTGTGTAATGTATTGTAGCTCATTAGTCAAGACTCCTACATTTTCTTGCTAGCATACTCTATACTATAGTAACCAGGTCAAAGACTGTGTTAATAAAGAATACTGATCACTTTATATATCATTGTTTCATTTTCAGAGCATTCTTTTTACATGCTGGGGGCTGAACCCAGGACTTCTTGTACTTGCTGAGCACACATTCTACCATTGAGCCCCACCACCAACTGCTCATTTTCATAGCACTTTAATGTATTTTAGGTCATTTACTCTTCCTAATGGCTATATAAAGAAGTGGGTAGATGTGAAAAGCTAAGAGAAGTTCAAATCACTTGCCCCAAATTTCAGTTCACCAGTGGTAGACATAAATTCACCATCCAGATTTTTCTCACTCAAAATAGCCAGCTCTACTTTGGATCAGAGAATAGAGACCTTCTGTGTAAATGACATGGACCTAGAAAGAAGGATTATTCCCCAGAACATGCCTTACCTGGAGGGATTATTTGCAAAGAACAAATGTTCCTGAATAAACTGGTTTGTCTACTTGTGGTTCAGTGACAGACACTTTTTACCCTGAAAGATGTCCAAGACTGTTCTCCAAGAATGGCATGGTTTGTTCTCGAAGAGAAAGGACATTGTATACCAGGGCTACTTAGAGCTCCAGATAAGGCATAATCCATTGATGTGAATTTGGGGGGAAGTTATCATGACCTTTAAATAAAGGTCAGGATAGGCCTCTTTGTTTATCCTTCTACTTTGTCCAGTTTCACCTCCTACCAAATCCTGACAAAGTGTCTCCCCAGAGCTCTTGCCTGAAACAGTTAATTTCTCTGTTTTATCCTCTCATGTCTTGAGAGTTCTTCTCAAATGATCCAGGGTCATCTTTTCCCTTCACGACCTTTGAATTCAATGTTGTTTTAAAATCCTTTCATTTCTCATTTCCAGCACTGCTCCTAAGAAAGCTTAGGAAATCAGTAGATGTTCTTCTCTGGGCCAGCCACGCTGACTGTTTCTCAAGATACAAGCCGTCTACAAAATGATGATAGTGAGCCTATAAAGAAAATGATGGAAGGGTGTTTAAAATTGAGATTGTCCTAAGTGTTTTGGATATGGACTTTTAGTTTATGGATATTTTGTATTCCTATCCTATAATTATGTATCTCCATATAGGGGTCACCAAATGAGAGAGAATTCAAGACTTCCTTCTATTTATGACTAGATGTGTTATTTAATTCTGTTAATTATTCTTATTCATGATTTCCTGACCCTCCTCCCTCTGAACAATCTCCTGGGAAAACAGAAGGTGGCTATTTTAGACATATCTCAGGAGTGCCTTTTTTATGTCATTGGAATTCATTATCTCTCAGTTTTTGTACAATGTATCAGTAAATATTTAATGACAATGTTGAGTGAATAAATGAATTAGGGCTGAATCTATTATGGTTGTATAGTGCATGCATATTATTTTGACCATTTGACAAACTTAATTTCGTAGGTTTTTTTAAAAAAAAAGCTTCCCTGGGGCTTTTAATTTTTTTCTGTTCATTTCCCAAAATGCTTCCTTTCTTCCAAATATCTTGATTACTATCAAGCATCACTTTGTCATAAAGTTAGAATTTAGTTAACCCATTAATTTTTGGTGTGTGTATGTGCGCATGTGTTATATGCACATGTGTGTACAGATTTGTATGCCCTGTGCACACTCATACAGAGGCCAAATGAAGATATTAGTGTTGTCCTCTATTTCTCTTCTACCTTATTTCTCTGAGACAGAGTTTCTCACTGAACCTGGAACTCCCTGGTTTTTGGTTAGAATGGCTGACTAGGGAGCTCTAGTGGTCCTCCTGTCTCTGCCTCCCTCAGCACGAGGGTTACAGGCCTGTACACCATTGCTGGCTTTCTTATGTGGGTGCTGGGGATCCAATTCAGTTCCTCTTGCTTGTACAACAAGCCCACAAACTTAGAATTTTTAAACTTAGAATTTTCAAAATCCTTTCTCCAAACCCATCATACTAAATGTCTTTCCTAGTGGCATTCTCTGATTCTTAGCTATGCCACAAAGATAATAAAACTGCAAGGAAAGATAAGTCTGTCTTGGAAGTTTTCTTTTTTTAACTTTTTATTGAAAACTTCTGTCGTAGTCAGTCAGCCACACGCCGCTGGGATGAATCTTCAAACCAGGCACAATATGGGGGAGGAAAGTATTTATTTGTAGCTATAGATACAGGGGAAGTTCCAGAATGCAAAAGAGGCTACTCACCTTTCACAGGTCCGAGCAGAGAGAAAAATCCATCACCTACACCACACAAACAGAACAGCAAACAGGCAGGAGGGCCAAAGAGAATTTCTTCTCCTTTATATAGGCTTGGGGTGGGGGTCTTGCAACCCTATCCCAGATTTAATGGCTTCCTGAGTCTCTGGAATTTCCTTCCTGAATGGCCCACACAAGAAAGGATATTTACTTACAGCTTCTTTGAGCTTCTTTACATCCTGCCCCTTGCAGAGAGGCTGCCTTCCTGTCAACATCCTCAAAGACCCACCCAAGATAATTAAAAAGATCCCAGTTGACAACAAAACCTAACCATCACAGCTTCCATGAATATAGGTAATAAACCATGATAAACCCCTCCCACCACTCCCATTTTCTCCCCCTCAAACCCACCTTCCACTGAACTACTTCTTTGCAATTAGTCTTGCTTCTATTTTGATGTCATCATTTTCCCCCTCCTATTATGCAGGTCTTGTGTAGGTAGTGTCAGCCACTGTGAGCTCATGAATATCAAGGCCCTTTGTGTCTGGAAGACAGCTTTGTTAGGACTCCTCCCCTTCCTTTGGCTTTTACGTTTTCTGCCACCTCTTTCACAGTGGTCCCTGATCCTTAGATGACTCGTAACATGAGTGAGATACCTCATCTTTCATCCTTTGTTTCTGCATATTCTCCCTCATTCATTATTACAGATAATTCAAGTCCATCTTTATTTGGCAGAGAGCCTGGATATTGGAAATGTGTCCCATCCTGTGTTTTTAGCATTGAAGGCTCAAGGTTCACTTTTTTCTGTGCACATTAAAGCCTGCAGTGTAATGACTTAAATTTGTACTGGTAAAATTCCAGCATGTTTTTTTTCTCCTTTACCAAGTGGCCCAAAACCTGATCTGAAATCTAAATAATTATCCTAGCAATGAAAAGGTAACTTCTATAAGAGACAAAAATTCATTGGTTTTAAAAAAAAAAAGATTTCATTGGTTAGAGTTTTCCTAAGTCTGAGAGGCAGGTAAAAACTATCCTGAATAACCATGAAGCTGAAGGTTCAAGTTGTTACTGTATGTCATATGACAATAAGGAGCTGTACATTTGTACTACCAACTAATTACTTTATGTCTTGTTGTTGGATGACCAGACCTTTGTTGCCTTGGTTTATTTTTTTTTTCCTTGCTCCTTTTCATTCCTCCCATGACCACCTAAGTTTGTTATATTCAGATGAAGTTTTGATTGATTATTTGTATCATTTCAATATAACTAGCCTGAAATCATGGACTTTTCCCTTTCCCTAATAAGTGATCTTGTAATTTTAGCTCTAGTTGTAGATCTTCATAGGCTCAGGCACCCTTATTCCTTGTTCTTTCTTGTGGTATATGTGTGAGTCCAAAATGATGGTGAGAATAGTGCAAAGCTGAAGAGGCAAAAGGGGACCAGGAGTGGGTGATGCCAGCTGGGGATGACTGTTAGTCAAGGTGTAGAAAACTATGTTGTTCTGTGTTCATCCACAGAGCTGAGTGAACAGTCTTGAAATAGCAGTGAGCCTATGAGAGAAAGAACTCTGAGGATGTAGTCGCAGAGGACAGATTGTTTATTGTATGTAAAAAGGTCATTTATATAGAGGAGAAGCCAGAGGAAAAATCAGAGGCAGGGGCATCAGCAAGGGGATTGGTAGGAGCAGGGTGGTCTGGATGTTTCATGACTGGATGGGCAGGGGCCAGTAACCTGTGGATGCCTAGTTTACATAGATAAGTTGAGGGGGCTTTCTATGTGACTCTAGACATGTATAAGATAGTGATGGCTGCGGAGGAACTGTAACCTTTAGACTTTATTGTCCAAGTTTGTTATTACAGCTGGAGGGACTTCAGGCCTTGAATTGTCTGCTTATCTCAGGGCTTGCTGTGGCCTGCCAGGAGGGCTGGAAGGTCTAGGATATGCTTGAGATTATCGGGGTCCCAGGCCTGCCTCGACTTCCTTTAACAGAAGGAAACAGTGTGACGCCCACCGGTCTCAGCAAATAATTATATATCCTCCATGCCTCTTAGCAGGATCCCACAAAACTATAGTGTATTTCCTTTTTTAAAAGACAAAGAATGAGATGTAATGAGGCAGGGGCATGGTGGCACACTGGGTCATCTAGGCTTTCTTACCTGGATGTCAGCCAGGAGTGAGGCCTGAAGATTTACACAGCAGTCTATCCCTTTTGTATACATGAGCTTATGTGCACATGTTGGGATTCATACAGCTGTGTGAAGGGTGAATTTGAAAAGAACTACCTGGAACTAGGAAACCATATTATAGAGCTCATTGGAGCCCAGGCAAGAGGTGATCAGGACTTTTGGTAAAATATTTGAGTGATATTACAAATTTTTGGTTTGATTGGCCTGGGAAAGGCAAGAAGGAACCTCAGGTCTACTGGATGTACAGCCAAATGATGGCTATTACTATTACTGATAATTCATTTCATTGAAATAAGTAGAAAGTCCACACTTTAATTTTAGCAAGATTTATAGTGATCCTTCTTAAAGGGCTAAGCACATAAGGTTGAGGAATAGAGTTTAGCAGAATTTGGATTGCAAGCCTGGCAACATCATTCTTTCTGTGAGAAAGAAAAGTTGTAAGCTTGTAGTCTCCATCTTATAGGTTGAAACAATGGGAATGAATTTACATGCTGCCTAAACAGTGTTTAGCAGAAAGAGAACACTTATTTGGACCTGCAAGATGTGAACATTAAGATGCTTATGTAATTAATTATATTTATTTAACAAAGGACACATGCATTTATACAAAATCTAAAGGGATCAAATAGCATACAGAAAGCTGGAAATGGTCATGCATGTCTTTAATTCCAGAAAGTGGGAGGCAGACGCAGGATTTCCAACAAGTTCAAGGCCAACATGAGCTGTATAGCAAGTTCGAAGCTAACCAGAGCTACAGAATAAGAACCTGTCAAATAAATAAATAAATAAATAAATAAATAGAGAAAAGGCTATTTTTCCAACCTTATATTCTAGCTCTGGAGGCTACCACTTTTATTAGTTTCTTGTGTGTCCTTCTAAAGATAAATTTTTACATATGCAAATATTCACAAATATATTTGTGGTTCCTGAGTTTATTTCATGTGTTGTGGCATACTGTTGACTATGGTTATCATTTAACTTGAAAATCTCTAATTACTATCTGTATGCTGGGAGAACATTCCATATGAGAGGGAGAAGGCTTTGGAATAAAAGCATTTTCCCGGAAGAGACAGGAGGGGAAAAGAGGGCCTAAAAGACAAAGGGTATAAGAGGGGGCTTGGCCATGAGTGGGAGGAAGACCACCTCTGAGGAACATAGGAATGATCATGGAGTAACTAGTAAAATATCCAGTTATCACCAATAGAAAGTAGCAGAGACTAAGTCCCTATATTTGTTCAAGTTACAGTAGTAGATGAGAAAGTTAATGAAACTAGGCATTTATGTCACTTGGCAACATAGGCCCCAAAACAAAGGGCTGCAAGGCCTTTTTTAGATAAAGAGAGCTAGTTCCACCACATAAATCAGACAGCCAAGACTTTTATGGCAAGGATGATGAAGAGCAAACATGCTGTGTTTCCAAAGCTGTGTTAGAATTGGGTCAACTCTCTCAGCTCTACTCAAGCAGGAAGGCCAGACCCACCTAGGGGAGGTGGAGTCCCCAAGAATCAGAGACTCAGTTCTTACTAGTGTGTCCACTATAGCTAATACTATTCACTATATATCATGCAAATGAACATCTATGGGGACTGATTTGTGACATCCACTTCATTGAAGTGATTGGATAATCCAGAATAACAAGTTATTTTCCCCTTTCTCTTAATTATCTCTTCTTTATTGCCTTGTTGTAGTAAATGTACTAAAGTTGCTTTAACATATGATGTTTACATGCAAACAGTAACTAGAAAATGTATGCTTTAAAGACCAAAGTCCATGTTCCTGGATTGTAAAATGTGACATCATATAATTTAGAATACAAGTCAATTACCTGGTGAGTTGAGAATCTTAGTATAGGAAAGTAGCCACAAAGACTGCTCAGTTCTATAGAAAAAGAAAACTAAAGTAACCACCTGCTGATTAGAATATTCATATCCTCATATGACTGGGTAAAGTGCTGACATTTGTACAACCTAGTTTTTCTTTGTAGATTTTTCCATGAACACCTCCATCCTCCTTATGGCCTTTATCACCAAACCATCCTGCTGTAGTAGATAGATCATATGATCATGACTGACTTTCTTTGGTTACTTTCCAGTCCCAAGGACATAACTCTGTTCTATTTCACAGATAGTTCCTGTATGCTTATTGTACAAGCACAAAAATAAATGAGGCTTAGTTCTTACCCCATGGAGCTCAAAATTTAGTAAAAATATGAAAGTGCTCTGGGGGAGCACTGAGGTGATTGATAAATTTTGTCTGAGAGACCATGGAGATTTTTTTTTTGAAGAAAGTACAATGTTGAAGACAATAGTTTCCCAAATTGGAGGAGGGAGAGGGTGACTTTTGCAGACTAACTCAACTGTGAATCATGTGGAGCTTTGGAATGAGCAGAATAAAAGGGCAGTGGAATGGTAGGTGGAGACTACTGTTTAAAGGACTTTGTAAGTCATGCTAAGAAGTTTGGATTTTATCCTATATTGATTGAGGGATTTTTCAAAGGAAGATAGGAAAATATTAGTTACGGACAGCTAACGTGCAGAGATTGGTTGAATTATAGTAGAAAGCACACTAAAAGATGGTCCAGTATTGAACTAGGGATATCTTAGACATGTGAAGAAGCCATGGAGAAATTAGAAAATTACCTAATAAATGAGTCTGGGGTTGGGGAGGTAAAGGGAAGAGTTGAATGATAGAGCATTTTAAAGTTAGGAAAATAGGAGGTGATCATTTAAAAACAAACAATAACAGTGCACACAGGAAAAAAAAAACTACTGATGAGCAAAGGGTCGTTGCATAAAAAGAAAACTTGTATCTGACTTACTAAGGTTTAGTTGTCCAAGGATCTTCCAATGGAAATCTCCATGGATTTTATGTGTTTATGCTCTAAAATGAATTTGTATAAAGCCATTGCAATCACATTCCTATAGATTCCACCTACATAATACATGAATGAGCATTCTAGGAATTACTATGGTTGAGCTTGAAATTTGGTTAGAGCTTCCCTGTAGTCAAGGAAATAAGAGAAATCATGAAAACGAAATCTTCATATTGGATGAAGGAAGCATGTAACCCCCTAAGGAAACATAATTTTCCTAGATTTTGACATCAACCAAACAAATAAAAGCTCTTTATGTGAGTGCTTACTGTGGTCAGGAACAGTTCTGAATATATGTAGTTTCTTATTTAATCCTTGCAACAGCCTGCACACACTACATAGGACACTTCATTCTGCTAGCACATGGATTCAAGCTCGGTTGTTTCTGAACTCTGAACCAGTGTTACAGGTAGTGTAGTTATTGGCTAGTGTCCTTACCAACATTTTGTAACAAAGATCAAGAGAAATTTCACATTTTTCCCCTATCAGCTTCTGATAATTGTGGAAAATTGAATTTTGAAGAACACAGGCTTGGGTGACAGTTCTCCAGGGTAAAAATTACTGTTGCTTAAAATGTATTATACATAATACCTTTGAGAAACTTCTAAGAAAAAATATTCTTAGGACAGATAAGCTTTGGAAAGAGTCCTATTGGGAAATCATTATGTTAGTGTTTGCATTGAGGCATTCCAAAGTAAAGGAACCTGATTGAACTTTGTTTAAACCAGTATCACTCATACGCACATGGTGTCAAACCTTATTGTAATGTTCTATGAGACACACTTTAATAAAGTTTATCTGTAATAAACTGAGAAAACCAGCCAAAGACATGGGATAGTTGGCTTTCTATTGAAAATATTGAAATCTAGCCTTTGTATTTTCAAAGCTATCAGACAAAATAGCATTCAGGGGATCCTGCACATAAAACCTGGATTTTGTAACTTTTGTTATCAGTTGTAGTGAAGTATAGACTCAGAGACCAAAACCATCTAGTCTGTAAAATCGAAAAGTACATAGTAAATTGTTTCTAATGAGCATAGAAAAATTTTCATACCTCTTTTATGGACTGTTCCACTGAATAACTTGGCTTTTCAGTCAAACCACCAACAAATGATTCCACCTATAAAGCTAGAGTGATGGCTCCATTGGTTAGAACTCTTGCCAAGCATAGGGCCTGAGACTACCTGAGTTGGATTCCCTAAAACTTACATAAACAAATGGGCTGTAACCCATGAATGTCTATAAGCCCAGTCCTATGGGTAGAAGAGACGAAAGAATCACTGGGACCCAACAAAACCTCAGCTTCAAAAGAGACTCCATCTCAGGCTGGAGAGATGGCTCAGCAGTTAAGGCACTTGCCTCCAGTGCCTAAGGCCCCGGGTTCAAATCCCCAGGACCCACATAGGTGCATTCTCTCTCTCTCTCTCTCTCTCTCTCTCTCTCTCTCTCTCTCTCTCTCTCTCTCTCTCCCCCTCCCTCTCTGCTTGAAAATGAATAAATAAAATATTAAAAAAAGAGACTCCATCTCAAGGAAATAAGCAGGTGAGCAAAATTCTTCATTGGCCTCAGCATGCCTGTGAGCACAATTGTACATACTCAACGCACACCCCATACTATAACACATGTACTATGTACTCAAAAATAAAGATTTCACCTATACCTGGACACAATTGAACTTTTGATATAGAGTGCCTCCTTGATCTCTGATTGGTCTTTGAAACATGGTTACCAAAAGCAGCAACTTTTCTGTCTTTCACCAATACCAGTGACTTGTTCTTTTTAAGGACTTACATGCAATCGTCCATTGTTGTTTCATACATCACCTGGCTCATGACTTAAGTGTACAAAGGAAGATATTTTCCCTCTTTATTTTAAAACAGATGTGCAGGTATAACTTCAAATATAAATAGAGGTGACAAATAGCTTGTACTTGGTCCTGTGTAATACTTCTTAAAGCTCAGTCCTTTCCTGGCACTGAAATTTTAAAAAGGATGAATGATACATACATCAACCTTATGGGACTTGTTCCTGAGCAAGTTCCAGTTCATAGAGCTTGAAGATGATGAAATCATCTGGGAGAACATTGGAAAAACAGGTGTAGAGGTTCTAAAGAGAGATCTAGATTGAGGATCAGTGAGTTTTGGGGGCAAGAAAATCATAATCTTAGAGGAGCTAGAAGCCTGTAGAGAGGATAGACTCTTTTTAGGAAGAGAGTATATATAGAAAGGATATCAAGTATTCTCATATACTTGATTTTAATTGTGTGTGCCCACATTCCCTGAGTAGCCAAGGTAGAAGTGGTTGCCTGGTGTGTAACTCTTATTTAGTTGGGTGGCTTCTGCAAATGGCCTCAAACACTTCATATTGTATTATCTTAATAATTATCATAGTACCACTCTTTTCTGCTGTAACTGTCAGTCATCAGCAAATGCATATGATCATTTTCCTATAATTGTCTAGAAAAGCAAAGTGGAATTTCAAATGCAAATAACTTGTACTTTTTAGCTTTTGCAATAAGGATGATTGTTAGTCATTTTGTATTTGCCTAAAATGTGTTACCATGGTGGAACTAAACCCTCCTACATACTCAACTATGAACTCTTCCAAGGATGTAAGGGATAATGTCTTATATGTCATTATCTCCAGAATTATGGGCACATAAATGTTTGTATAAATGTGTGGATTGATAACCTTTGGAATTTTTCTGTTGCCTGATAGATTTTGGCTGAATTTTAGCTGTCTCCCTTTTTCCTCTCATTTCTTATGTTCCTGTTCTTTCCACAATTTACATATATCTTTAGGCTGTGATATAATTTTCTACTACACTCTAAACAAGCAATATCTTTAGGTTAAAATAGTATTGATCATTTTAGGATTTTTTTTGACCTCTATTAAACTGATAACCTGAAAATACTAATTCTCTATACAAATAAGACTATAGGCATGTACACACACTTTATTTTTATGTACACTAGCTAAAACTTGATTCCTGCATGCTAGGAGAGAGTATTAGGGGATTGTTAACGTCATTGGGGAATTATATTCTGTGCTGTGCAAAATAAAACTTGGACTCCATAACTTGGATTTTTATGAAAAAACTTTACATACCATATAATTTACTCACTTAATTTGTATAATTTATACATTCTTAGAATATTCTCAAAAGTTGTGCAGCTGTCCTCACACATTAAATTTTTGAATATTTTTCAGTCACTCCTCTTTGGTCCTGAAGCCATCCTCCAACCCCAGCTACACATGTTATTGAGTTCCTGTGTCTTCTATGAACTTGTTTACCCTTTCCCTTTCATAGCAATGGAATTATACAACACATGCTCTTTCATAACTTGTTTTTCATTTAACACAATATTTTAAAGGGACTTCTACAATGTAGCAAGTGGTAGTACTTAACTCTTAGTGCCAGTACTCCAGTGCCTGGATATATCACATATTTTATATCCATTCATCAATTGGTAGAAATCTGGGTTGTTTCCACTTATTAGCCACTGTGAGCATTCATGTGCAAGTATGGGGCTTATTTGGAAGAAATGATTGTGACGTTTCTGTCATTGAAATACAAGATGCCGGAGGATAAAATATGGCAACAATATTTAGCAGTGCATGCCAGGAAGTGAAAATTAGGCCATCAAGCTGAATTTATTGGGGGAACTGAAGACTGGGTCTGCTACCCAACACTGTAACACAAAAAGTTTAAAATTAGGAGTCTCCTGGAAGCTGGTAGAGCTTTTTGCTGACCACAAATTATGAAAGTCTGGTATTTTGCTGCATTTGTCTGAAAATTGCAACACACATTGCCCAGTGGTACTGTCCCTAGGGATTAAACTCACCCACCTCTGTTTACGACAATCCTAGTCAGCCTCTTGTGGAGACAAGAAGAGTCCCTGCCATGTTGTCTGGCGTGGGTTTCGTTCCTCGGCCTTATTTGTAGATAACATGCTTGGGAGTTTAATCACTCCTTAATTTTTTTGGTTAACTTTTGATTAATACATTTAATACAGACAGGAATATCCAATTTCCCTTTTCAGGAATTCATGAAAAGCATGTAAGTCAGTAAAGATGAAGAAAGTAAACCAGTGAATATTGTTAAGTTCCATTGTTTGTGACTTG
This sequence comes from Zapus hudsonius, assembly GCA_004024765.1. NCBI lineage: Eukaryota > Metazoa > Chordata > Mammalia > Rodentia > Dipodidae > Zapus > Zapus hudsonius. The sequence continues at coordinate 2,198 of PVHP010013079.1, read as the reverse complement.
AACAAAATATGTATGAGTGTATCAAGGGATTATCAAGAAAATAGAGCGTACCTAGGTGCATTAACTCAGTCTACTTGGTCATCTATGTAGATAATTGGACAGTCTTGTCTCATGCCCAATGTATTTGGTCAAATCTAAGGAAATCTCATCCTAATGAGTTTAATTCAGTTACTAGTTTTTGCTCAAATGTTCATCAGTGATAAATGGGAAATGTATAGTAATTCCAAAGCCTAAGAGTAGCTACAATAAAGGTTTAAGGCCTTGTAGAGTTCAAATTTTGAATGATAAATCACTTTCATACTACTGTGTACATTTTCTGCTTTCCTTTCAGATCGTTTGTATCTTTTTAAAAATTTTTTATTATTTATTTTTATTTATTTATTTATTTATATTTTATTTTTTTATTGTCCATAATGAGTTACATTGTTTAGTGGGCCAACAATGAGTTGTTATCCTCAATTCCTCATTGCCCCCCTTCCCCACCCCCAGTCAGCTGGATATCCTCCTCCGTGGGCCATCTGTATCAGTCTCTGTGGTAGGGGACCATGGAGAGCCCAGTCTTCAGCCGGGTTCTCATGACCCAAGTGTGTTGTTACTGAGGGGTGCCATGCCTCTGATATTCACCCCACACAGTCCTCACAGTTGGATTACTGCTTGAGTTGGTTGCTCAGGCTCAGCAAGGAGGAATTGGACCCCAAGATCATTTCTCAAGTCCTACTCTCTCCCCTGGGCCATGGGTGGTGAAAGGGACCAAAAAGGCGATGTGTCACATTTCCATATTCATTTTCTTTTACTAATGGTGCAAAGCGTTTTCCCCCTTTAAATGCTTCAGCATCTCTTTGAAAATGTAGATATCACTAGAAGAAATGCTACATTACTAGAAAATCTAGTAAGTTTTAAATGTGTTGTATAAAACCTTCATTCTGAACAAATTTCAGTAGGAAAGGGGTTGAAATTAAGAACTCTGAATGCTTGAAGTGGGAACAGGGTTGAGAAGAGGATTATAAATAAGAGCCTGGGGGTTTGGGGCGGGGCTCTTGCCATTTTTACTGTTTTGCTTAAGGTAGATGTAAAATCTGCATGGTCTAACTTCCCACTCTGAGGTTCTCCTTCATTAACACTGGTAATGCCAAGACACATGAATGTATTGTTCTACCCAGTCTAGGGCTATTGTTTGCGCTTGATAAAGTTTTGTGTGTTTTTTTTTTTTGGGGGGTACAGCTTTCAATATTTGTGTTATGATTGAAAATGTTCTCTGGAATCTCCAGTTTTTAAAATGCATCACGCTGGCAGAATGTCTTTTCTCTCAAAGAAACTATTGATTTACTAAATGTATAGTGACCATAATAGTTTTATATAATTGACTACATTTGCCCAAGTCTCAATTTTGGTGATATAGCTTCATTGCTTTTATTTTATTTTTATTTATTCATTTTTGTTGATTCACTTCTTTATTATTATCACAGCCTTTCCTCACATCTCAAGACTCGAGGAGACATTAATGACTATCTAAAATCCTCTTCTTTCACTTGGCGAGGAAAGTTCTTTGTTTTTCTTCAGAAAATGGCTCATATGTCCTAGTTTGGCCTCAAACTCATGATGTAGCCTAGGCTGACATGAATTTCTGTTCCTCTTGCCTCTCCTTCCACCTGCTGGAATGGCAGGCCTGCGCTACCATACCTGGTTTCTATGCTGGTATAGATGGAACTCAGGGCTTCATGGAAGCTTAGCAAATGTGCTGTCATACTGAGCTATACTTTCAGACACTCATTGTTTCTTTCTCTTTTTTAGTACTACTATATGAGGGCAAATCTGGATTTCTTTTATCCTATACCTTTTCCATACAGACCTGTTGTTGCAGTCAGCTTTCTAGTTGCTGCACAGAAAGAACCCAAACAAAAGTGGCTTGTGGAGGAAAGGGTTTATTTGGCTTACGGACTTGAGGGGAGACTCCATCCTGGCAGGGAAAACGATGGCATGAGCAGAGGGCTGGACATCACCTCTGCCACAGCACTGCAAACAGAGGCAGGAAGGTGTGCCAAACTCTGGCAAGGGGAAGCTGGCTTATAACCCCATTAGCCCGCCCCCAACAACACAGCTTCATCAAGGTTGTAAAACCCAAACTGCCATCAGCTGAGGATCGATCTATCAGAACACATTCAATTGTTTGTGGGGGACACCTGGATCAAACCATGACA
>PVHP010013078.1:27419-41872 GCA_004024765.1 Zapus hudsonius | reverse complement strand
AGAGAGAGAGAGAGAGAGAGAGAGAGAGAGAGAGAGAGAGAGAGAGAGAGAGAGAGAGAGACAGACAGACAGAGAGACAGAGAGAGCATGGTTGCACATTGGGGCCTTTTGCCACTGCAAAGAAACTCCAGATGCATATGCCATTTTGTGCATCTTGCTTTATGTGGGTACTGGGGAATGGAACCCAGGCCGTAAGCAAGTGTTTTTTAACCTCTGATCCATCTCTTTAGCCTTCAACGTTCTTGTTGGTTGTTTGAGGTAGGGTCTCTCTGTAGCCCAGGCTGATCTGGAATTCACTATGTAGTCTAAGCCTGGGCTTGAATTCATGGTGCTCCTCCTGCCTCTTTTTTTGGTTTTTCAAGGTAGGGTCTCGCTCTAGTCCAGGTTGACCTGGAATTCACTATGTAGTCTCAGGGTGGCCTTGAACTCATGGGGATCCTCCTACCTCTGCCTCCGGAGTGCTTGCCACCACGCCAGGCTCTTCTAGAAACTTCTTGATCTCACACGATCTCATTTGTCAGTTCCTGGGATTATCTCCTATGCTATTGGAATTCTTTTCAAAAATTCCTTGCCTGGCTGGATGTGGTGGCACACGCCTTTAATCCCAGCACTCGGGAGGCAGAGGTAGGAGGATCACCGTGAGTTCAAGGCCACCCTGAGACAACACAGTGAATTTCAGGTCAGCCTGGGCTAGAGTGAGACCCTACCTGGAAAAAAAAAAATTCCTTGCCTATGTTTATATCTTTAATTGATATCCCCTGGAAATTTCAAAGTTTCAGGCTTACATTAAAGTCTTTGATCGATTTGGAATTGATTTTTGTACAGAGTGAGAAATAAGGATCTAGTTTCATTTTTATACACATGGATATACAGTTTTCTAAACACCATTTTGTTAAAAGAAGGTGTCTTCTTACCAATGGATTTTTTTTTAAATATTTTATTATTCATTTTCAAATAGAGAGATACAGAAAGAGAGATACAGAGCACACCAGGGCCACCACCTTGTGGGTACTGGGGAATTGAACCCAGGGCCTGAGGCACTGGAGGCAAGTGCCTTAACCGCAGAGCCATCTCTCCAGGCCCCAATGGATGTTTTTAACACCTTCATCAAAAATTAAATTGGGTATCCTGCCGACTACGCCAAAAAAAAAAAAAAAAAAAAAAAAATTAAATTGGTGGAGCCGGGCGTGGTGGTGCACACCTTTAATCCCAGCACTCCGGAGGCAGAGGTAGGAGGATCCCCATGAGTTCAAGGCCACCCTGAGACTACGTAGTGAATTCCAGGTCAGTCTGGGCTAGAGTGAGACCCTACCTCGAAAAACCAAAAAAAAAAAAAAGTTGGCTATAGCTGTGAATGAATTTATTCTGGGTTCATTACACTATTCATTGGTTTATGTGTCTGTTTTTGTTGCTATTTTTTCAGAGTAATTTGAAGTCAGGTATTGTGATATCTCTACCACTGTTCTTTTCACTTGGTATATTTTCTTGGCTTTTTGGGCCTTTTTTTTTTTTTTTTGGAACAATCCTTGGATTAGTTCATCTTGTGCCTTGACTACGATTAAGTTTTGAACTTCTTATTTGGTATTACTGTCGGCACTCTTCACAAATAGGCTGATTTATATGGACCCGAGGGACATTCTTAGGCAAACCTTTTAGGTTTATCTGAAACTCATGGGGATGCCTGGTTCTAAAACTGAAAGTCCCAGCCCGTGTGGGCTGAGATTTGCCATGCCAATTATGCACCAGACAAGAACTGTCAGCTCATTGCTTTGTGGTCACTATAGCTGTACTGAGTCTGATTCCTTCTGCACTTGTCCCTAAATGTCTTCTGGTTGTTTCAAAGACCATATTTACCCATGTCTTTCCAACGAATATGTACCGGCATTCAGAACAGTCTGAACTAGAAAGGCAATTTATGAACCTTTCATCCCTTTCTCTCTCCTTCACTCCCTCCCCTTTTCTGCCCCCTTTCTGCCCTCCACTAGGCCTTTCCTATCTGTTTACCATATGTAAAAGCATGCAGAACTCAGGTGAGTATGACAGGAATGTTCCTGACTCAACTTTGGTCAGATCTGTACTAGTTACTCATGCTTCACTGTGGCTAAAACACCTGACAGAAATGGCATAAAGAAAGCCAGGCATGATCGCCCACACCTTTAAATCAGCACCTGGGAGGCAGAGGTAGGAGGATCACTATGAGGTCAAGGCCATCCTGAGACTACATAGTGAATGCCAGGTCAGCCTGGGCTACAGCAAGACTACTACTACTCCAAAACCCAAAAATAAATAAATGAATGATGTAAGGGAGGAAGGTTTATTTTGGCTCAGTGTTTCAGAGGGATTCCAGCCCATCTTAGTGGGGAAGGTGTGGTCGAGTTCATGGTGGTGGGAATGTGTGGCGGGGCCTTCCATCATCACAAGCTAGGAGGAAGAGTTTGGTGCTGGAACCAGAGGCACATATAACCTCCATTAGCTGCTGTCCTGCCTTCAAGAAGCTTCCCAGCCTTTACATTAGCATCATGGGGTGGAGAGGAGTTCAAACATTACCCAGTGGGAGACATGCCATAACTGGGTCCTGTGAGCCCTCTTCTCATTAGCCTTCATCTTGGTTCTGGCCCTTGTCTCTGGCTGGCCCAGCCCAGCCTTAGCAAGAGTCCTAGGTGAACTTATGGGAAAGTTGGACACTTGACTACTCTGGATGTCTAACTGAATTCTTAGGCCTTTCCTGTTGTCACCCGGCCTGCCTTCAGCAGCAATCCTAGCAGATCAATTTAGCAGGAATCCCCTTATCCCTGATGTCTCCTCTTGGCCACTCTGCCACTGGTCAGCAATCCCAAGTGTCTTTGAGAATTGAGCCTGAACACTGTTGCCTACCGTAGTCTCCCCGCTCCTACTGCAAGTCTTAACTAAAGAAAGTCTTCCTTGCTATTTTAACGTGTCGGAATATTTTCTCTGTAATAGACACATGAAGAAATGGTTCATATGAGACAGCAAATCAGCATGTCCTCTTTCGGGTCACTCTGTCCCATTTCCTGTCCAGTTTTAGAATCCCTCAGACCTTAACTTGTAGCATGGTGCACTCTCCTCTCCCTTTACTCTTGGCTGTTTAACACATTTCATGGTAATCACTAGTTCATCACACGGAACTGAATAAGAACCATTTAATATGATTATCTTCTCCATTAAAGCTGTCAGCATAATTAGAGCTGCAGCGAACTGTTTGCCAGGAATTATAACTTCTGCCAAGAAAAACTTGGGTGTCATTTTAGAAAAATTCTTAGGTGGGGGAGGAGGAGATCAGAACCATCTGTGAGAGGATCCAAAAAGCTCAGTAACTCTCAGTGAAATCCCTTTTCCCTGCTGTCTGCCAGGCTCTGGACAGCCATCCAGCAGGCCCTTGCCAAAGACATTGGAATGAACCAGCTTTCAAGGTAGTCCAAGGAGCACACCCTGACTGAGCAAGAGAGCCTTCCGAAAAGGTGGCAGCAAAGAAAGACCAGGCCTTTTTGCAGGAGGCCATTTTAAAAAGTTGTTTAAAATGGTCTGGTTTTTTTTTTTTTTTTGCCACCCCACTGTCTCCAGGGCAACCACCTAAACCAAGACAGACTTAGAAGGAAGCAGGAGGCTGGAATGGGACCACCCACTGCAATCCTTGTTTTATCTTGATGGCAAGAGCCTTTATCTCCACTCTTGCTGGGAATTACTGGGTAAGATTTGCCTTGATGGAAGTGGGTCCCAGGGCACCGCTCCTTCACCACCCTGTGCTGAGGTGGTTTCATTGGAATCAAATATCCCACTGGAGTTTTCTTGGCCAACAAGCATTGCATTGTCACACTTTTAGATTACACACTGTAAATTATAGATAAAAATGCATTATGCTAAGTTCTTCCAGCTTGTCTTTTGGTTATTTTTAGGAAAAGTGTCTTTGGAATCCAGGTACGTGCGTCAGGTGAGAGAACAATGACCCCCATGGTGGAGGGCGCTCAAGGCTCCAGCAGCAGCTGGAGCTGCCCCATGGCTCTGTGGGATCTGCAGCGGGTGCTCAGTGTGAGTTTTTAGCTGCTCTTAGTGGGCTGGTATCCTTAGGCTTGGGTGTGTCTTCTGGCTCTGCAACTGTTTTGGATGTGTGACTTTGGAACAGTGTTTTTGTTATTTTCCTAAGGATTTCATCATCTATGCAATGACTGCTGGGAAAAATCTCTAAGGTGTTTCTCTTGCTGGCAACGTGCCATACTTTGCTAGGCTAAGTAGAAATTCCTCCAATCACTTGAGCAGATGATACGAGCCATCTTTATAAAGAATAAATAAGAGCCGGGCATGGTGGCGCACGCCTTTAATCCCAGCTCTTGGGAGGCAGAGGTAGGAGGATCACCATGAGTTCAAGGCCACCCTGAGATTACACAGTGAATTCCAGGTCAGCCTGGGCTAGAGACCCTACCTCGAAAAGCCAAAAAAAAAAAAAAAAAAGAATAAACTCAACCAGTGAGCATTAGAGGAAGAAGAACATAGAGGGAGTCAGAGGATGGGGTGGAGTGCTGTGGAAAGCTGTGGTTCTAGGCATGGCATGGCCATTGCATTGACGGCCTCAGAGTGACCGTCATAATCTGCACAAACCCACATAGTACTTGGCCCACCAACACTCCATCATGAATGCAGGAGGGCACGAGGTTCCCTGAAGAGACAGAGGCAGTTAATGGTGGCTAGGGGAATGCCAGACATTTTCTGCCCACCAGTGCCCATGCAGGCAACCCTAATTAAAGTCAGTGAGACACACCCTGTCATAAGAAAGAACAAAGAGACTTTTAAGTAAAAGAGGGTCTAGTTGGGAAGAAGAAAGGGCTCAGCAGAAAGGAGATGGGGCGGAGAGTCAAGAGAAATAATGTGCTGGGCGTGGTGGCGCACACCTTTAATCCCAGCACTCGGGAGGCAGAGGCAGGAGGACTGCTGTGAGTTCAAGGCCACCCTGAGACTACATAGTGAATTCCAGGTCAGCCTGGGCTAGAGGCAGACCCTACCTCGAAAGCCCCCTCCCCCCAAAAAGAGAGAAATTATGTGAGAAGACAGATTATGATCAAAATGCATTATATATAAATATATACAAAATTTTTCAATAAATAAAAAAAAATCAAGCTGGCCATGGTGGCACACACCTATAATCCCAGCATTTGGGAAGTTGAGGTAGCAGGATCATGAAGCGTTTGAGGCCAGCCTGGGCTACAAAGTGAAATAAGACCTCAGGAGAGTTCTGCTCTTCCTGCAGCATTTGGCCACAATCTAAAGCAAACATGCTTTTCTGGAGGCAGTGACAAGTAACAGCTTTAGTGAGAAGAAATAAGAACCAATCTGGCTGAGGAAAGCCTTTACCAGGCAAGAAAGGGCCAGAAGGAGGTGTGTTTAGTCAGGGTTCTGCAGGATCCCTTATCTTTTCTTAAGCTTGCAGAAGCTGGAACTTTGTTTCCACCAACTTTATCTTGGGGGAGAGAACTGATTATCAGACTGCTAACCCTTTGATCTCAGGCCACAGTGAAAGGGCTTCCTTCTGCTCTCTGCTTTCTAACAGGCTGGTTGGCTCTTTATTGTAGTAACTTACCTAAAGAGCAGCCTGATCTTAGCAGATGGCATATTCCTGCTGCCTCTCCCAAACCTCCAGCCCAAGAGGACAAAGTGCTTATGAAGACAGCCATCTCCTCAGCTCTAAGAGGGAGATGCACACATCTCAGCCTCTCTGTGACCCTTCCCATTTCACACTGTCATTCAAAGGTCACTTGTGAGGCCACATCCAGGAACTTCCCACCATCATTCCAATGTTACATCAGGAATAATTTCTACTTCAGTCTACTCCTGTTTCTCCACAGACAAAATTTCACTCCAGTTCCCTTAAGCAACACAAGGAACATGTCAATCAAGGATGGGGAAATAGCACAGAGAATGAGAAGAAGGGCAGGATCAAACACTTTTCTCAAGTAGCAACAGTCCTTTTGAAGCCTTGCTCTTGGGGTAAATGACTTCAGCCCCTCTCCTTCGCTCCCTCCCTCTTCCCTCCCTCCTCCCTCCCTCCTCTTTCCTTCCCTCCCTTCCCTTCCCTGTCTTCATTCTCCCTCCCTTCCTTCCTTCCATTCTTGAAATAGGTTGATTGTAGCTCAGGCTGGCCTAGAGTCCACCATCCTCCTGCCTCAGCCTCCCAAGCGCTAAGATTACAAGCCAACACCACCACCACACTGAATCTCAACCATCTTCCATCCATGCCTTGCACTGCTGGAATTTAAATTTTAAGGAGATTGAGAATGGACGGCATGTGGGATCATCTGTCTGCTCACCTTTGGGTCAGAGCAGAGCAGGGCATTCTGGCTGATGGAGCCTCACCAAGACGCACTCGAATTGTTGGAGGATCTCTGAACAGAATATGCAGGGAGCCCAAGGAAGGGGACCTTTGTTCCATAGCGGCAGGACTTCAATAACACTGAAACCTGTAACCAAGTAGAACAAACACCTAATGAATTGAGTGATAGTTGAGCTGATGAAGTTTCTAGAAGGGCTTTGAAGACGCCACTCAGCATCCACTTGTTACTTTTCATAAGAGGTTAGAAGAAAATAATACGATGATTATTGAACTAAATTTATTTTTATTTATTTGCAAGCAGGGAGAGACAGAGAAAATGGGCATACAAGACCTACAGCCTCTGCAAACAAACTCCAGACACATGCACCACTTTGTATCTGTATCTAGCTTTACGAGACTATCTTTCAATCTTTTTTATTTTTTTCTTTTATCTTTCTTTTTCTTTCAATCTTTTTTAAACTGTTAATTAACCTGGAAGGTGGCACACACCTTTAATCCCAGCACTGGGGAGGCAGAGGTAGGAAAATTGCTTTGAGTTTAAGGCTACCCGGAGACTACATAGTGGATTCCAGGTAAATCTGGGCTAGAGTGAGACCCTACCTCCAAAACCCAAAACAAACAAACAAACCCTCAATTAACTGAAGTCTCACAGCAAAGATAAAGCTCAAATCCATGAAAGAACGGTTTATTATTTATTTCAGAAAAATCTAAAATGTCCCACAAAGAACAAGTAGGTCCTCTAAGATTTCAGAGCATTTCTCACAGATCAGCTTTTCAAAATGGCTTTATTTATTTATGAGCAGAAAGGCAGAGAGAGAGAGAGAGAGAGAGAGAGAGAGAGAGAGAGAGAGAGAGAGCGAGCGAGCACAAGGAGAAACAATGGGCGAATCAGAGCCTTTAGCCACTTCAAAGGAATCCAGAGGCATGCACCACTGTGAACCTGGCATTACATCGTTGGTGAACTGAGGAATTGGACTGGGCCATCAGGCTTTGCAAGCAAGTGCTTTCAACTACTGAGCCATCTCCCCAGCTCTCAAAATAGCCTTCTAAGGATCTTAAAAATGTCCTTCCAGCTGGGCATGGTGGCGTGTATCTTTAATCCCAGAACTGGGGAGGCAGAGGTAGGAAGAGCACTGTGAGATTCAGGCCACCCTGAGAGTTCATAGTGAATCTGGGCTACAGTGAGACCCTAACTGGAAAAAAAAAAAGGCCTTTCAGAAATAAGCTGAGAAAGTGACTCAGCAGCAAGTGCAGTCTACTTCCTATGCGTCACACGGTGTTTAGACAATCAGCGACCATAGACGCCTGCTTTCTTCTGCTTCTTAGCTACTGAGAACAATGCTGCTCTAAACTGGGCTGCGGGTATATAAAAGTATGTTTTAAAACGTTCCGATTCTTTAAACTTCCAGTTTACTGAGTGAGAATCCTGGAAATGGAAGAAGAGCAGTGGGAATCGATTTGGAAGATGGATTCTAGGAGTTTCCCGGGAGATTTGGAGGAGAGCCCGTCAGAAGCCTACACAGTAAGGGGACGAGTCTAGAGGTTCAGAAAAAATAATGAGAAGAGAGGCCATCTCAGGGTAAAGCAAGATTAGAGATCCCAGGGCTGAGGACATGGCTCAGCAGTCAAAGCGCTTGCCTGCAAAGCCTAAGGACCAGGGTTCAATTCCCCAGTACTCATGTAAGGCCAAATGCACAAAATGATGCATCTTCTGGAGTTTGTTTGCAGTGGCAGGAGGCTCTGGTGCGCCCGTTCTCTCTCTCCTCACAAATAATTAATTAATTTTTAAAAATTAGGGACATCATTGGTATATGTTTTTTAGGTGTCCCCAATATCTCGCAAAAATATCTCCCAATAAATCTAAATGAACTTTTCTGTATTTTTATGCAACCGCTACTGCACTAATTAACAGCGCTGTTTCATGGTGTATATTAGAAGTTTTCTCATACTTATGGAGCTTACTTTAACTACATCGCCTGTTTAATTTTCTCCTACACATCTGTTATTTCTGGTATGAGTGTGGACTCATTTTCTGTGAAAATCACAGAAAATCCTGATGCAGAAATATGACTTCCTAAGGCTGAAATTCACCTCAAATACCCTTTTAAAAATATTTTATTTATTTATTTGCAAGCAGAGAGAGACAGAGAAAATGGGCATACCAGGGCCTCTAGCCACTACAAAAGGACTCCAGACACATGGGCTACTTTGTTGCATCTGGCGTATGTGGGTACTGGGGAATTGAACCTGGGTCCTTAGGTTCTGGAGGCAAGCCCCTTAACCACTGAGCAATCTCTCCAGTCTTCAAATGCCTTTTTGACTGTGCAATTTGTAATATAACAAAATCATTCCAAGCTCTTTTTTTCTCCATTAGCTAAAAGTCTTTATGTTGAGATTTGAGCCAAAATTGAAATGGAATTGCAAACATTTTCAAAGTCTCTTTGTTGTAGCTCTAAACCTGAGAAGGAACCAAGAGAAACCTGTTTATTCCCACATCATCCCACTCATTTCTAAATTAATACCTTGGTTGTATTCTGCCCCCTTTGGTTGAGTTACATTAAAAACAAATTTATCTTTCTTTTACCCTAAAGGATATTAATTCAACTACTTCACTTATTCTCTAGATAAAATAAAGTGTTTCTGGCACAAGTTTTAAAATTGTCCTATTTTGTAAATAACGTGAATGTGGCTAAGAAAATTCCCCCTATATAGCTTTAAAATAAATTCTTGTAGCTGGGCGTGGTGGCACACGCCTTTAATCCCAGCACTAGGGAGGCAGAGGTAGGAGGATCGCCATGAGTTCAAGGCCACCCTGAGACTACAGAGTGAATTCCAGATCAGTCTGGACTAGAGCGAGACCCTACCCAGGTCAGTCTGGACTAGAGCGAGACCCTACCTCGAAAAACCAAAAATAAAATAAAATAAAATAAATTCTTGTAACCTATTTTCATGTTGTAAGTGAATCAGTGATATTGTCTGTCTGCTGTTTTTCAAATATATGTTGATATCTGATAAAGTGAGATGTTAACTGAAATTCATTATGCTGGGAATATCTTTCCCTCATTTGCTTTTCAAATTCATTAATACTTTCACCACTACCAGCAAAATTAAGCACTTACTGCATGTCGGGAACTATAAGCAGTGAGTAGGCAAGGAGAGACAGTTTCCTACATGCCACTTATATAAAGTGAGAGAGACATGAATGAAATAATCCCACAAGTAAATGCAAACTTTGCATACTTACCATTATCAAAATGGAATTTTTACTTCGATTTTTGAGTGAAGAACAAGGGTGTTTGAAAGTCCTTTGAGCTAAAGTCCTTTGAGTTAAAGGACAAGTAGGCAAAGAAGTACAGTATTGGGTGTGGGGGAGGCCAAGAGAGTTTCAGGAAGAGGAAAGGCTGCAGCCAGGACAGATGCAAGTGTGTTTCCAGCTGTACATTAGCTAACAATCTTCCATTTGCAAATAACAGAAACTTAGCCTAACCTGCCTTAAACACGCAAGAAGCATTGGTGTGGGCACTGATAAAATCCAGAGCTCAGAGCCCATGCCAGGCAAACCAGAGATGATTCTTTAGTGTCTCAGCTCTGACGCGACCCTCATCCTTGTGCTAGCTTAATACTGTGGTGGCAAGAGCTTGTTAATATCCCTGACTGGGCTGCTCAGACTGAATCCTGAGTGGAGGCAGCTCACTTGGATGGGGTGTGTGCTGTGCTCTTTGAGGGTGAGGTACAGATTGAGTACCAGCCTTAGTCTCTGTGGCTGTGGAAGAGCATGCCAGGTGGGGCACTCATGACACTGGAGGTGAGGTAACACCACCAAAGGTGTGTTGGGGAAAGTAGTTTCCTAAAAGTAATTTAAGCTGCTACTTAAATAAAGAAGGAAGGCATTTTCTGGAAAAATAGCATCATCTGTCTAATACCCTTGGCAGAGTTTTCAGGGGCTGAGAATGACATGAAATGCTACAAGCAGAACTGTCTTAATGACAAAGCAACAAAGGTGACCTTCAGAGCAGAAAGTAGGTTAAAGTTAGAAGGAGGAGAGCAAGACTGCACACAGGGATGACCAATTAAGACTAGCATGAGGGCACCTTGCACTGAGAAGTGAAAACTGAGGTAGGAATAAGCAGAGACCCTGGGACGACTCGGTGATTAACTGAATGTGGAGGAAGAAGAGACAAACTCTTACTAAAGGCAACTTCCACGTTTCTGGCTTACACATAAGTGGCAAAGACTTATTGGCTCTTATAAAGAGAAAGACAAGGTGAAGCTGATTTATAGGTGTGATGGTTAGGTTTTGTTGTCAACTTGACCTTTTAAGTAATCTTGGATAAGGTCTCTGATGTTGTTTACAGGAAGGCAGCCCCTCAGTAGGGAGCAGGATGTAAGGAGGCTCAGGGGAGCTAGAAACAAACATCCTTTCCTGGGAGAGCAGTGCAGGAAGGAAATTCCAGACTTAGAGGGTCAACAAGTCTGGGAAAGGGTTGCAAGACCCACCCTAAGGCTATATAAAGGGGGAGACAATCTCTTTCTTCCTCCTGCTTGTTTTGTGGGTGTGCATATGGTGTTGGTGATGGGTTTCTCTCTCTGCTTGGACCTGTGAAAGGGGGCCAGCCTCTTTCACCATTATGGAACTTCCCCTGGATCTACAGCTTCAATAAATCTTTTCCTCCCATACTGTGCCTGGCTTGGAGGTTCATCCCAGCAGTATATGGCTGACAACAATAGGGCTCTAGTGGCTAAGAAAATACTACCAGCTCTCTTCTCTCTCCCTCTCGTTTTCCTACATGCTTCAAAAATGTCTGCTTTAGATGTGCCTTGCTACGAATGGTTTGGTGGGAATGGCATATGAGGGGTAGACATGAACAAATTTAAACCTACATTACCACATCATGGCAGAATAAAAGAGCTTCCCTCTTCTTAGCCCCTTCCTCAAATTCAGCGGCAAGTCTTCTTTCTCGGTCATCTACTAGTCTCCCTAAAAATACATGCACACCGGTTGTGCACCTTCCTGAGACCAGTGAAGACAGATATGGATTTGGGAGAGCAGAGTGTAGAGAATGGGGTGGAAAGGGAAGCGCAGGACCCCAAATCAGTAACTGGTTTTTCTGCTCATAAGTCATGAAAATGTCTTCAAGTGTTTGTTCCAGGGGGCAGGGGAAGGTGTCATTGTTTTTCATAGCTAAGTCTTAAGTGTTTTTTTTTTAAAGTGTGCTTCCAATATAAACACCTGAGAGGACATCAGCTCTGCTTTACTGATCACCACTGTGACTGTGGAGCCCTGTCTCAAGTTGGTTTCCCACAGAAGATGACTTGGAGGCAAAGATTTAAGAGCTGGTAGTTAATTTGGGAGATGATTCCTGGAACCATTTTTTTTTTCAGGGAACTAAGACAAGGAAGGGAAGGAAGCCAATAAAGGATCCATTACTGAACAGGTTATGGCGATGCACAACTGGATTTGAATCCCTGTGGAGAACTCTGGGGGCTAGTGTTAGAATGTTCCTTGGAGTTATCCCAGAGTCAAAGAACTGGATGTTATCCTAGAACCTCCAACTGTTATTCACGGAGAGCTGATTCCAGGAGCATGAACTTCCATGAACATCTATTCTGCCCACGTCCCTCGAGTGCGAAGTGGCAGGTGTTTACAGCAGGATGCTATCAGTATAAACCGGGCCACAGAACATGGAAGGTGTACAGTAGGGAATGAACTGCATCTGTTGCAGGCAAAGCTCTTGTGTCATCAAATCCTAGGTTGATGGCCTTTGGGTCAGCGCCGGATCAGCCTTGGCTCCTGAGAGACTGCAAAGCTGTCAGGAGCACCATAGACATAGCAGGAACTGTAGAGTGACATGCAGCATGCACAGAAATGGCAGATCACTCACCTGGAAGTCTAAACACTACAGACTCCAAACAGATGAACTGTTAGAGAGGCGGAGCTAAACAACAATAGCTAAGTACCAACTCTGTGGCTGGAAAGGTATGTGTCAAGACAATTCTCAGTTAAGGTGTAGGTCTAGGTACACAAAGACCCTTTTTCTCATAGTGGTTTTGCAAAATGTATCTGTTATTTCCTTCCTTCAAAATGTAACTGGGGCTGGAGAGATGGCTCAGTGGTTAAGGTGTTTGCTGCAAAGCCTAATGACCTGGGTTCAATTCTCCAGTACCCACATAAAGCCAGATGCACAAAGGGGCACATGCATCTGGAGTTTGTTTGCAGCTGCTAGAGGCCCTGGCATGCCCATTCTCTCCCTCCCTCCCTCCCTCCCTCTCTCTCTCTCTCTCTCTCTCTCTCTCTCTCTCTATTTCTGCTTGAAAATAAATAAAATATCCTCACAAGAATGCTGAACACACTGCTATATGGAAGAGACCAGCAAGTTAAGAGGTGCTCACCTGTGTGATAGTGGCGCTAAACCAAGGTGGGTAAAATCAACAGCTTACTGATTGGCTAAGACATCTGGTCAGTGACAAGGAACCCTTAACTGGAACTGGGATCCATGGCAAAATCATATGGGAACCAAGAGCCAGGGCTACAAAGGGAAAATCCCACTACCAGAGAGCTACAGAGAGACTACATCTATTAGAATCTTGCAAAATTAGCAATGTTTGTCTCACTTAACCTAAACTGATCTCACTCTCTGATAGAGATTCTATCTGTATTTTTCAGAAGGCATCGAGAGAGCTGTGAACAAACCAATTCCACTAACAAGCCATGGGATGATGGCTGACATCCTGAGAAGAGATGAACCACCCCTGGTCTATCATCTAGGCCCCAAATGAAACCTATAAGAAAGTGGTGAGATAAACAAGAGACCAATCACCACAGCAAGTCAGATAACCCAGGAAAGGTCAATGGATACAGACACCAATAATATCTAACACACCCAAAGCAGAAGTCCAGAGACACTTAAGATCTCAACAATAAAGCAGGCTTAAAACTCACCCACGGTGACTCAGGAAACTGAGTGGAAGATGGGACAGAAAGATTGTAAGAGTCATGCTGGGGGAGAATATCCAGAGACATTGCCCCCTCAGTAATAGCACACAAAGGGGGGGTATAAATGGCTACCTCTAGAGCAATTCATAACCCCCCTACTCCATGGACTGATCAAGTAAGCCCACCGAGGAGAGCCCCCAGTGGATAGGGGACAGGGAGGAGAAAAATGGGGTACCATCATAAGAGTTGCTCAATATATATAATTATGGATAATAAAAGATATTTTTAAAAAATGTAATTCTGGGCTTGAGAGTGGCTCAGCGGTCAAAGGCCCTTGCTTGTAAGGCAAAGCAGGCTTTGCTATCTCAGCCTCCATGTAAAGCCATGTGCACGAGCGTCTGGAGTTTATTTGTGGCAGCAAGAAGTCCTAGTGCACCCATACTCTCTCTCTCTCTCTTTCATTAAATAAATAAATATTTAAAAAATTAATCTCAAAGTTTGACAGGCAGCTTGGGACAGAGGAATAATCTAGAAGTGTCCTGGCAAACAGTGGCCTGACCACATGAGAAGGCACTCTGTCCAGGGGGCAGTCTTGGCAGCAGCCAGAGCAAGGAGTGAGAGCACAGTTGGAGGAGGAGGTCTGTGTGAGGGACAGTAGGAACAGCAAACCTTTGTTACAGACAAGGATATTCAGCAAATGGGAGAGCTCGTGAGGACAAGGGTTGCCAAGAGTCTCATTCCTGGAGAAAGTCAATGTGAACAAGAAGATGAGGATGAGTACGGTGTGCTTGGATTATTAAGACTGGCGAATTTACAGGTAGATAAAAAGAAACACAATGACTAATACATAGAAGATAGATGGATTTGTAAATGTAACCACATATGCACACACATATATATTTCCTAGCTCTGTTCACTGTGGAAGCAACAATACATCAAATAGCAATGAGCTGACTTAGCATTCAGACTTCTTTAAATGTGTGTGTACACAAAGACCCCTAAGCTCACAACCTTAAAGCAGCCTTAATACTCATCCACCACGACTCAGGGAACTATGCAGAAGAGGGGGCGGAAAGATTGTAAGAGCCGTGGTGGGGGAGATTATCCAGAGGCATGGCCAGGAGAACCTGGCTGAATACTAGGCTATCCATGGTCCCCTGTCACAAGGACTGATCCAGA
>PVHP010013078.1:15641-27319 GCA_004024765.1 Zapus hudsonius | reverse complement strand
ACCATTAAGACGTCAGGGGCCTCGGGAGATGGCTCAGCGGTTGGGTTCAGTTCTCTAGCTCCCGCAGGAAGCCAGATACAAAAAACAGTGCAAGTATCTGGCTTTCCATATGCAGTGGTACAAGACCCTGGCACACCCACAACCACACGCAAACAAACAGGTAAACATAAATAAATCATTTTAAAAAATTTGTTTAAAAAGAAAAATCACAATTTAAAAAACACCAGAGTAATAATCCAGAAAATCAAATCATTGATAGTTAAACTTGTGGATGAAAGCTGAATAATGGGATGAATTACCTCTAAGCAAAGACTTATTAATTAGAAGTAATAAAGTATACTTTTCCAGTAGAGATGCTTTCATCAAATAACTAACTGAAGACAGTGGGAGCCAGGTGTGGTGGCACACGCCTTTAATCCCAGCACTCAGGAGGCAAGGGTAGGATGATTGCTGTGAGTTCAAGGCCACCCTGAGACTACAGAGTGAATTCCAGGTCAGTCTGGGCTAGAGTGAAGCCCTACCTTGAAAAACCAGAAAAAGGGCTGGAGAGATGGCTCAGCAGTTAAGGCACTTGCCTCCAGTGCCTAAGGCCCTGGGTTCAATTCCTCAGATGCTCTCTCTTTCTCTAAATCTCTGTATCTCTGCTTGAAAAATGAATAAAGTATTTTTAAAAACCCAAATGTTTAAAAAAAAGATAAGATTTAAAAAAGAAAGAAAGAAACAACGGGAGAAATAAATTTCCTAAAACCAAGAGTGCTTGATTATCATTATTTATTTAAATTATTTATCAGCATGCTGAAGCAATCTTTAGCTAAAATCTAAATCTAAAGCTTCACCCCAGAGATCCAAATCCCAGTCATCCCTTCATTCCCCTCCCTGGATACTTCCTCCTTTAACAGCCCTGTTAACTAACCCTCCCATGAAAACAGCAGAGTACCCTAGCTTGACTCTTCAGAAGATTTCTTTACGCTCATAACTTTGAGTGGAAATTTTGATTAATCCCTACTTCTTGTTTACTTTGTAGCTATGTGACTTACACAGTGAGAGCAGTGTTATAACTTTGAGAATAATTAAAGTCCTGACAGATTTTAAAGGAGAAAAATTTCTGGAAAAAGTCTTGCAGGAATTGATGCATTCTGTTTCGACGGTTTCATTCCCTTTGGTGGCTTAAAAATAGCCAGAAAACCTTGGATTTCTTCCCATCTGGAGAGAGTCCATTTCCTTGCCCTGGGTGCTGTTAGGACATTGGCCAGCTGAGTACTGCACTGTGTGATTTCTCAACCAGGACCTCAAAGCAGGTCTTCAAGCGTCTACTTTTGACCCCCTGGAGACCAGCCACCATGTGAGAAACCCCAAGCTAGCTGACCACTGAGGCCATGTGCAGGCAAACTGAGACACCCAATCAGCAGCTCTGTGCACTCCCAGTGAGGACCAGTCTGCCCCTTAGGCCAACTTGCTAACTGGCTGCACATGAATCATCAGTCACAGAAAGCCAGGTAAGTCACGCACACGGAGAAACTGACCCTGAACACCAGCCCATAAATTCCTGAGCCTTCAGAACCAGGAGTCAAACGGAGCTCTAGCCTGTAAGCTGAACGCAGCTGTGGTGGTTTGAGTGTGAAATGTTCCCCATAGGCTGTTGGGAAGATTGTGAAACCTTCAGGGTGTGGAGCTTTGCAGGGGGAAGTGTGTCATCAAGGATGGCCCATGGGGTGTTCTAGCCTGGCCCCACTTCCTGTTCACTGTTGATGATGTGATGAGCTCCTGCAACGCCGTCCACAAAGATGGACTCTACCTACTGGAACTGTAAGCCAGAGCTAACTTAAGTTGCTCTGGTCAGGCATCTGTTCACAGCAATGAGAAAATAACCTTTTTGTGAATAAAATCCCTGCTGGAACACAGCCACACATCCATTCTGCCGGAACATGGCTCCAGCCATCCGTTCACTTGCTGTCTGGTTTAAGTCTATCAGAACACAGCCATGAGTTACTGCAGCAGAGTGGAGCAGTTATTACCGAGTCTGCATGGCTCACCAAGTCTAAATGTACTTTACAGTAAAGTCGGCCAGCACTTATGTTCAGCCATGCGGGTCTGGGGTAGCAGCAGAGACCTCACACACTGTCTGTGCAGCAGAGAGGCCCCAAGGCCTTGCTTGAACTATAATTCATTTCTTAAATTCTGCATGCACATGTTTGAGACCTGTGAAATCATTTAACTTTATCCAGACCAACATCTGCTTTCATATAAGTCACATTATCATCTTTAAAAATAGACTATTTTAATAATGCTTGTACAATATCCACTTACTTGATACAAGGAACTTTTTGAATTTAATAATCAGATAAAATCCAATATGGCTCTTTTCCACCTTCAAAAATCTATTTCATTTAAAAATTATTCATGCTGAAGTGATTTTTAACTTGATGTCAGAAATGAGCATCAGAGTGAGTCTTTTTCATAATATAATTCAACACAGAAACAACCTGTAACTGCTGCATTTTCTCAACTTTCCCTGAGAGCTGGTTCTTATCTTTTTTCTAAAAATTAAAAAAAAGCAAAGTAAAATATTAACCTGTCTTCAGCCCTCAAGGAAATGACCTCTACTTTCTGACTTAAACAAGGCATTTTAAAAAGTAATTTTAGGGACTGGCAGATCTAGTATGTTATCCTGAATTGTTGGAGAGTGTATGACTACATTTCCACAAGTCAGGCAAATCTCCCATTCAGTGGGCAGAAGCACTATAGAATGCAGACGCTTATCTTTATACTGTAGAAATTTAGTAGATATATGCTTTCAAAATAGTTAATCCAACTAAATGTTCTTATTTATGCAAGAATTGGGAAATGAACAGAAGTGGGAGAGGAGGTATTCTCATACAGGTGCAGGGATGGGACAAGCATGGCAGGGCATCTGGTCAACCTCTGCCAGGTTCTTTTCCTTTTGCAATGTGTATTGTGTCTGCCCATTCTCATTTTCACATTCTCTCTCTCTCTCTCTCTCTCTCTCTCTCTGCTTGCAAATACAAAAAAAATATTTCTTTAAAATGAGGATAGGGTTGGAGAGATGGCTCAGTGGCTAAGGTGCTTGTCTGCAAAGCCTAACAACCTGGGTTCTAATCCCCAGGACCCATGTAAAGCCAGATGCACAAAGTGGCCCATGTGTCTGGAGGTTCTGGTGTGCCCATTCTCTTGTATGTCTCTCCCCTCTCTCTCTGTCTCTCTCTGTCTCTCTTTCTCTCTCCTTGCAAATAAATAAGCTTTAATAACGAGGATCAAGATTCTTTGTAGTATCCCTGAGTTATGGGCCAAATTTGTGTCCCCTCTGCCAAAATTCATGTTAAAATTCTAAGCCTCAGTCCTCAGACTGTATTTAGATATGGAGTTTTTAAAGAGATAGTAAAATAAAGTTGGAAGCCAGTTAGTCAGGCAAGACGGTAGTGCAGTACCAGTGCGTTTGTTAGGGGGTAACCGGCTGTTCTCTGGTTGGCTGTGAGGGCTGCTCCACAGGATGCAATCTGTGCCTGCCACTGAAGATCCAGTCAAAAGCCTACGGCTAGGAAGGTCCTAAGCTCTGGGGTGAGGAGTGAGATGCTAAGTGGATATGTTATCCCTATCAAATTGCCCTCTAAATGTTTATGTTTATGCCCGCGTGTGAGTGCTGCTCTCCCTTTTGGTCAGGGAACTTTGTCTTTTCATATGGGAGTGACTACAGGGGACACTCCAAGCTCATCAAAGTGCTGAGAAGTGACAGTGGAGCGTCACAGTGGAGCATAAGTGAGACTCTCTATCGTACCCGCTCTGGGAAGGAGGTGCTGGAGAGAATGTGAGCAGTGCTTCGGAACACTGTCTTCGGGACACAGGTGACTGTTGTATTTAGGATCTCACAGAGACTGTTGCAACCTGCACAAGACCTGCATAATTTGAGGGGGGACATTATATCCAAATAGAAGAGGACCTACTTAGAAAGAAGAGGCTCAGTGGAGGGAGGGATAAAGGAGAGGGGTGGGAAGGGATTATGATCAGGATGCGTGTGAATCTGTATTGAGGCTGTCAATAAAAGTTAATACCCAGGCTGGAGAGATGGCTCAGCGGTTAAGGCACTCGTCTCCAGCGCCTAAGGCCCCGGGTTCAATTCCCCAGGACCCACATAAACCAGACCCGGTGGCCCTGGTGTTCTCTCGCTATCTCTCTTTCTCTCTCTCTCTTTCTCTCTCTCTCTTTCTCTCTCTCTCTCTCTCTCTCTCTCTCTCTCTCTCTCTGTATCTCTCTGCTTGAAAAAGAATAAAGAAAATAAATTTTTTTTTAATTTTAAAAAAAAGAAAAAAGAGATGAACCAAACCTTTCCTCTTAGTCTGTCCAATCTCCTCCTAATGAGGCGAGGAATTGACCTCGCCAGGAGAGAGCTTTCCTTGGCTAAAGGAGGAAGGGGAGAGGCTGGGAATAGTCAGTCATGAATTTTTTTCCAGTCAGAAAATGCATTGAATTTTTGGCAATATTGTAGTCAATATTACTTTTATAGTAATCTAACATGTTTCCGTGTTTAGGTGTTAAATAAAATCACCTCCGTTTCTGTATTTTTTTTCTTAAGCATAAATGAAAAATGTTTAATGATACTACCAATAATTTCCATCCAATGTTCCCAAATCCCGGCATCTTTTGAAAGTCATTTTCCATTATTTCTAGATTTATGAACTTGAAAGCCTGGGACCACCAGTAGAGTATGAGTCAGAGTGTAAGTTGGAGGGTTTTATAGAGTGACTGTGATAGTGAAATAGATTAATAGGTCTGTGACATCCGAGAGCTCGGAAAGTAACCCTCTGCTAAATTTAGAATTGGTCACACCCTTGAAGGATCATGCCAATTTTGGGCAATGACTTAGTAATGCACATGTTGAAATGGTTGATGTGGGGAGGATTAAGAGTATGACACATAAGGGCTGGAGAGATGGCTCAGCGGTTAAGGCACTTGCCTCCAGTGCCTAAGGCCCCGGGGTTCAATTCACCAGGACTCACAAAAGCCAGACCCACAGGGTGGTGGCCCTGGTGCATTCTCTCTCTCTCTCTCAATATCTCTCTCTCTCTCTCTCTCTCTCTGCTTGAAAAATGAATAAATAAAATATTTTTAAAAATTAAAAAAAAGAGTATGACACATGAAATGTGGGAAAAAGTAGTTACTATTATTGAAACCAGAGAGGGAGAATGGATTTTTATGAAGAGGCTGTTTAGAGGAGATGTCTTCTGTTCTTCAGTTTCTTGGGGAGTTCAAGCTAAAGAAGGGGACATGCAAACTAGAAACAGTATAAAGATCTATAATAGAAAAACACCATAAAACATTTGATTTTAAAAAAATACACAGTGACCATTCCAGCAATCCCACTGAGGAGGGCCCTCAGCAGATTGGGGGCAAGGAGGAGGGAAATGGGGGTACCATCACACGACTTGTTCATACAGTATTTCTAATTATTAACAATAAATAAGTTTTTTTAAAAAAAACACAGTAAATAGTTTTGCAACATGTTGAAATAAGAAAGCCCTTCCAAAGTCACAAAATGTTCAACTTAGGTAAATTTCTTCCTACAAATATATATATATATATATATATATATATATATATATATATATATATATATATATATATATATATATATATATACTTTTGCTGTTACTGTTTTTGGCTTTTTGTTTGTTTCATTTGCTTTTGTTTGAAACACGATCTCCAAATACAGTCCAGGCTGCTCTCAAACTCATGATCCTCTTTCCTCAGCCTCCTGTGTGCTGGGATTACAGATGTGTGCCACTCTGCCTGGCTTAGATATACTGTTTAAACTCCAACAGAGTAATAATACAGCAATATTAAAAAAGGTAAGCTTATAATGTTGAGAATCTAGGCAGGAAAGAAACCTTGGCACAAGGAATTGGTATAACCTTCTTTGAGAGTAATTAGGCAAAATTCATAAAAAGTTAAAATAGGTCCTCTAACTTCTAGAAATTATCTGACAGTAATTCTTACATAAATGCAAAAGCACATAGACATAATCATACACATACACACCAATCCCTAATACTAACAGGAGAGAAGGCAAAGAACAAAAAACTGATCAAAGAAGTTCTAGGAGGAAAATTTATAGTTATGAGTACTTACATTAAAAAAAATATCAGAAGGCTGGAGAAGTGACTCAGAGGTTAAACATACTTCTTACATAACCTGCTAGCCTGGGTTCAATTCCTCAGTACCCATGTAAAGTCAGATGGACAAAGTGGTACATGCTTCTAGAGTTCATTTGCAGTGGCAAAAGGCCCTGGCGTATGCATACTTCTCTCTCTACAAAATACTTAAAAATATTTTTTAAAATTAGAGCCATCTCAAATAAATAACCTAATTATTCACTTCAAGGTTTTAGAAAAACAAGAACCAGCCAAACCCCAAAAGCAGGAGAAAACAAGAAATAATAAAGATCAGGGGATAAATTAATCAAATAGAGACTAAGGGAATAATCATAAAATTAATCTAATAGAAATTGGTTCTTTGAAAAAGTAAACAAGGTTGCCAAACCCCTAGCTAATCTAACCAAAATAAAGAGATAAGATGCAAATTATTAAAATTAGAGATGCAAAAAGGGAAGTTACAACAGAGCCTAATGAAATCATTATGGAATCACTAGGTAATTCTTTCAAAACATAAGTTAAAAAAAACTGGAAAATCTAGGAGGTATGAATAAATTCTTAGATACATGTTACCTAACAAAAATATATAAATAACTATATCAAATACATATAAATCAAGATGACATAAACAATTTACACAGATTCCTAAAATGAGCAACAAAAGTGAAGCAATAATAATCCAACAGTGAAAGGCCAGGACCAGATGTACTCACTGTTGAGTTAATCCACTTTTAAACAACAGCCAACACCTCGAACTAAACTAGAAAGGGAAAAAACACTACCAAACTCATTCTATGAAGCCAGCATTAACTTGATGCTAAAACCAGACAATCTCACACACACACCACTACAGACCAATCTCCTTGATGAACACAGACATAAAAGTTATCAATAAAATACATGTGAACCAAATTCCAGAACATTATGCACCATGACAAAGTTGGTGTCATTGCAGAGATGCCAGGAGGGCAGAATACATGCAAAGAAATAAATGTGATTTGGCACAGTCTTATGATAAAAGCTAGGAGCATTCCTCAACATCGGAAAGGCTGTAACTGAAAAACCATTAGCTGACATTATATGAATTGGGGGGAAAATAAAAGCATTTTCTCTAAAATAATGAAACAGGAGTGCCCACTCTCTCTGCTCTTAGTGCTCACAGCCTTAGCTTGAGCTAAGACAAGAGAAAGAAGTAAAAGGATACAAATAGGAGGAAGTCAAATTATCCATATTTGCAAATGACATGCTCCTATATTTAAAACACCCAAAAGACTACATAAAAAATAACTCTTAGGGGCCGGACGTGGTGGCGCACGCCTTTAATCCCAGCACTCGGGAGGCAGAGGTAGGAGGATCGCCATGAGTTCAAGGCCACCCTGAGACTACAGAGTGAATTCCAGGTCAGCCTGGGCTAGAGTGAGACCCTACCTCGGAAAAAAAAAATTAAAAAGAGCCATAGCTGACAGTCCCATAAAAGATATTAACAAGAGCCGGGCATGGTGGCGCACGCCTTTAATCCCAGCACTTGGGAGGCAAAGGTAGGAGGACTGCCGTGAGTTCAAGGCCACCCTGAGACTACATAGTGAATTCCAGGTCAGCCTGGGCTAGAGTGAGACGCTACCTTGAAAAAACAACAACAAAAAAAAAAGCCAAAAAAAAAAAAAAAAAGATATTACCAAGAGAAATGCACAAGTGTATTTAATCAAAATTTTTGTGACTTGGGAAACTTCAAACTAAATAAAAGCTGTTCAAGCAGCTACAGTTTCTTGATCTTTTACAAAGGTGTCAACAACATTCACTGGAGAAAAGACAGCATCTTCAATAAATAGTGCAGAATAAATTGGATAAATACATGTAAAAAATGAAACTAGATCCACTCCTGTCACCATGCACAAAAAAATCAACTCCCAATAGATTAAAGACCTTAATATAAGACCAGAAACGCTTAAAAACCTGAAAGAGAGCCTGGCTTGGCCCTTTAGTCCCAGCACCTGGTAGGCAGAGGTAGGAAGATCACCGTGAGTTCGAAGTCACCCTGAGACTAAATAATGAATTCCAGGTCTCTCCAAAATATAGGAGTAGGGAAAGACTTCCTGAACAGATTCTACTGGCTTCTCTGTGTAGCATTCCATCCTCCTTTGTCTGGGGAAAGAACCCTGAGGCATTTCAAAGGAGAAGGGAGAAAGTGGCCTTTCTAGGTTTATAGCTTTGGGGAAGATGAGGCCAGGCTGTATGGTCCTCCCTGAGAAAGAGGAATTGCCTATCTATGACTCACTTTGGGGAGAGAGAATTCAAGAAGGAGAAAGTCAGACAGACCTTGCTTCAAAGGCCTTTCCAGTCTCCTTCAGATCAAAGCACTCAACACAGGGTGTTATATTCTGGGACAGCATGTTCTGAGCTACAGCAAGAGTTTGGTTTTGCTTAGTTTTAGTTTTTATTTACTGTGTGTGTATAGGCACCCCAGGGTCACTTGCCTCTGCAAATGGAATACTAAACACTTAATCTACTTTAAAAATATTTTATATATTTATTTGAGAGAGAATGAATGGGCACACCAGAGTCTCCAGCCACTGCAAACGAACTCCAGATGCATGTGCCAACTTGTGTATCTGACTTTATGTGGGTACTGGGGACTTGAACCTTGGTCTTTCGTCTTTGCAAGCAACCGATGAGCCATTTCTCCAGCCCTTGGTCTACTTTTTGAGCTTGGCTTTATGTGAGTGGTTGAGGAATTGAATCTGGACCAGCAGGCTTTGCAAGCAGGCACCTTTAACTGTTGAACAATCTCCCCAGCCCATGCCTTTTATGTACAGAAATCTGTTAAGTGAAGTGAGAACTATTGCTGTTCCTTTATCAGTAAAAATTCTTTCTGTAGGAAGATTACATTCGGGATAAGAACATGAAAATCACGCATGTTAGAACTCAAGTCAGGAAGGATGTGTTGTTCACCCTTGCAATCAAAGAATTAAGGGAAAAAAATTAAAGACCATATTTTCCTGATTCTTGGAGTCTAATTAAGCATCCTTTCTGTATCCTTCCCCTGACTGAGGGCCTCAGAAAAAAGACACTAGTTGTACCTTGTCATTAGATCAAATATGTCCCCTTAAATGGGGCCTGGTGTTGCATGCAGGTAATGCTAGAACAAGAGGCTGAGGCAGGAGGATAATGAGTTTGGGGGCTGCCTTGGCTACATAGGAAGGCCTTGCTTCAAAAGAAACACCCTGTGTCCCAAAGGGGAATCTTCTCCCATCCCAAGCACCATCACAGTTCTGGAAGAAGGAGTCATCCGCCTCTCTCAAAACCCTTAGTGTCTCCTTCTCTATTAGCTAACTCTGATCAGCCCACAGCCATGCTGTGGGCACTCGAACCTAGATGACACAACAACCAACCTAGACACATCCCCACTTGTGCTCCTTTGTGACATCAATCTCTTCCTACACCACAGTGTACTGTGTCCCTTTGAATACTCTCAAAAATAGACACCGAGATGGAATTTGGTGGGGGGGATAGTCCTGTGGAGGATGGAGGGAGGGAGCAGGAGTGGTGGGGGAGGATCACTAGGCAGACCTGATACTGATGGACAGGCAGAAGAAAGGAAGGCTGAGAAGAGCCTTGCTTGGACTACATCTAGTTCTGAGAAAGTTCTGGTGAGGCTCATGGTGAGTCCTTACACCTAATCTGTCCGTTAGAGAAATCCTGTGCTGACTGGGATTCCAGCCAGGTTTGACCCCTGGCTGTGAGCAGCTCAGGGTGAACTTGGTCTTACTACCACCCATGGTGGATCTGCAGCAGCGCCAGCTGGGGTTGTCAGTCAGCTCTGCTCCCTGCCACAAGTGCCAGGCTCCCTGAGCAGGCTTCTGACTTTCCCAAGCACTGTTCCCACCACAGCAAGTCCACTAACAGTCCTCCTCGGCCTTCATGTTGCTAAGAAGTAGCATTTGATCAAGCTGGTTGTTTCTCTTGAAATACTTACTGGTTTTTAAATTAATTAATGGATTTATTTACTTATTTATTTAAAAGAGAGAGAGAGAGAGAGAGAGACAGAAGAAAGAAATCAAACCTGGGGTCCCAGGCTTTGCAAGAAAGTGCCCTTAAACTTCTGAGTCATCTCTCCAGCCCCCAAATACTGTTTTTTTTTTTTTTTGTTTTGTTTTGTTTTGTTTTTTGAGGTAGGGTCTCACTCTAGCCCAGGCTGACCTGGAATTCATTGTGTATTTTCAGGGTGGCCTTGAACTCATGGCAATCCTCCTACCTCTGCCTCCTGAGTGCTGGGATTAAACGCGTGCACCACCACACCTGGCCAAATACTGTTTTTGTTTGTTTGTTTAAAAAAAATTTTTTTTTGGTTTTACGAGGTAGGGTCTCACTCTAGCCAAGGCTTTTTTTTTTTTTTTGAGGCAAATTCTCAGACTTGCTGTGTATCCAAGGCTGACTTCCCACCTCTACCTCCATCCAGAGTGCTGGGATTCCAGGCATGCAGGCCCACACACTCAGTACTAGAGATGGAGCCCAGGGCTTCAGGCCAGCTCCTGAAATGTCAAGGAAGCCACGTGTTCTTAGCTTTGCTTCAGTTTCTCAGATTAGGGATCCTTGCTGACTCCTTCCTTGTTGGTATTTCTAAATAGTGAAAATGCCCCCGTCTCAGTTTTCAGCTTCTTGGCTATCTACACTTCCTCTGTGATCATTTCTTGCAAACAAAAGAAATTTTTTGTTGTTGTTTATTCACTTGTACCAGGGCCTCCTGCCACTGCAAATGAACACCAGACACTTGGTCCAATTTTGTGACTTTAACTGCTGAGCCATCTTCCCAGCCCCTCCTCTGGTCCTTTCTCTCAGTCCTGTGGTTTTATTTGTAGTGTGTGGTGAGTGTGAGGACATGCATGTGGAGATGAGAGAGGACAACTCCTGGGTGGGTCCTCACCCTCCACCTTGTTTAAGGCAGAGCCTCTCACTGCTCACCGCTGATGTCACCAGGATAACTGGCCAGTGAGCTTCTGGGAGAGCTAGACAGCGCCTGGCTTTTATGTGGCTTCTGGGGATCCAAATTCTGGTAGCAATGCTTGGGAGCCAAGTACTTTATCTGCTGAGCCATCTCCCCAGCCCAGTCCTGGGGTCTGAAATGCCATCTCCACAGCAGTTGTAGTTGGAACCTTTCCTTGAACTCCGGGATTAAAGATGCATCTGAATAAGAGATGAACACTTGGAATCTTCTCGAATATCTACTAGAGATTTGAAAATAAGCAAAACTAAGCTAGATTTTGCCATGAGGATATTTTCTTCAGTGGGCAAAAGGAGCTGATGCTACCATGGGGTGGCCCAGGCATCACTGGATGGTGTGGTGAGTTCCCAGATGTGGTTATTTACAGAGTTGGAGATGGGTAAATTGTTCCGATTAGCAAAGTGGGTCCAACTGTCAGCGAGTCTTGAAACTGGAGAACCTTCTCCAGCTGTGGTCAGAGAGAGGGACGTGGTGAGGGAAAAAGGGCCAGAGACATGATGTTAGTGACTTTAAAG